>JADDOH010013357.1:0-41979 GCA_016648135.1 Agrypnia vestita | reverse complement strand
GATATACAGGGTTATTTGTAAAACATTAATAACCTCGCAGGACTATACTTTTGCCTTGATTATGAGTTGAAAATGTTCAAGCTATCATGGTCTATGGAGATATGCTACATCAAAATTTGCATTTTTTTTCAATGTTTCTGACTTATGTTTTGTAAAACGTTGGACTATCACTATAGTGACTAATATCAATTACTAAAAATCCATTCGTTCCAATACAGGTTAAATAAAATGATTAAAACCCTGAAAAATTCCAAATGAAATGTTTTCCAATTGGAATTCGAAGGTTTTATTTTTTTATTTGACTTGTATTAAAGGAAATAAATTTTCATACTCGATATAACTTACTGTAATGATAGTCCAACGTTTTACAAAAAATAAGTTTACAAGTAATAAGTAAAGAAATATTGAAAAAAAAAAATTGATATTGCTTATCTCCATAATTATTGATATTAGGTCATGATAGCTTGAACATTTTCAACTCATAATCAAGGCAGGAATATAGTCCTGCAAGGTTATTAAAGTTTTACAAATAACCCTGTACAGACAGATGTTTGGACTTGGCCCTCTATAATCCAGCGCCCGCGTAGAGCGTGTTTGTAGCCTGAACAGGTGGCGCGGAACAACCCTCTCCGCAAACAGGGAAGTCAATGAGCCCTCGGGGTCGATATCCAGCCGCTCCAGCCTTAACACAATATCCTGGAGCAGCCGCATTCCCGCTCGACAGCCCGCTCACCAGCGGCGCTTGAAACCACATCAAAACCCCATCGGATCATGTGCGACGTCCTTCAGCAGTAAAGCCTTGGGGTGATATAACACCGCGATCCCCTCTGGGGCGTGCAGTCACCCCATTTCGGAAATAGCGATATTAAGATGAGAATAACAAAATGCCAAAATATTTTTTGAACAACATTACTGCAAATAGTGATGTACATACATATAACACCAGAAACAGGACATGTTAAATTTTAATCGTACACAACAAACACGGGTTACAAGTAGTGATGGGTCCGCTCTGTACTCACAATGTAGTACTACATTACATTGAACACTTCGCACGTTTTGAAGTGTAGTAACAAACTACAAACACCAAAGTTATTGAAAGTATAAATTTCAAATAGTACACTTCATTTCAAAGTGAACACTACAAAGTACATACACTTCATTCATTTCATTTTTTACGTGAAATATTTTTTTTTAGGTCGCCAAATGTTACTTTGGAGAAAATATTGTCATTTATCTTAAATATTTTCCTCGTTGACCTTTTTTTTTTTTTTAGCTCGCCAAATTTTTATTTGGGAAAAAAATATTAACTCACTAGTGCTATATTACTTCATTACTTCATTTCATTACACTTCACTTCATTAATACTACAATTACTTCATTTCATTACTTCACTTCATTATTACTACAATTACTTCATTTCTTCACTTCATTTCGTAGTACTACAATTACTTCACTTCAAGTAGTTTTTACTACAATTGTAGTGTACACTTTGTAGTCTTCAAACTGGTGAACGTGTGTGTTGTAGTCTTCATTTTGAAATGTAGTTTCTCCCTTCGCTAGTTACAAGGCTGGCAAATACAATTAATTTCGAGGTACCTAAAAGGAAAACGGCTTTTGGGCAAAGACAATTTAATTTCACTGCCCCGCTTGTTTTTAACAAGTTACCTAATGAAACTAAAGAAATAACTCTACACAAACCTTTTCAACATCATATTACTAAGTTTATAAAAGTATCAGGTAGAAGGTATGCTGAAGAAGTGATCCGCCCTTGACCTCTGAATTGGCAAAAACTGATTTATATAATTTAAAGTATACTATAATCTATATATTAATTACTCCAACCAATGTCGTACGTTTCTGCATACGGATAATTTATGTTCCCAGTTTAAAAAAAAACATTTTAGAGTACATTAAAAAGATTAAAAAATATGGGAATACGAACAAACTGATATCAAAAAACATCCAAATCCAAATTATCGAAAATTAAAATATCGGAATTTATAGATTTAAAAAAATATTTTCGTGGAATCCGTGTATTCAAAACAGCCAACGTAATTGCAGTCAACGAATTTTTGTTCTTTTATTTCTTCCACTGCTTATTGCTGGAAAAAACATAGAAATTAGTTAAATCCTGATACTTAATATTACATGCCTCTTTATCTTGTTGGTTAAGTTTAAACCATGCCGTTAATGTTGTATTATTTGAGGCTGTAGAGTCCAACCAAATTCAACTGATGGAAATAACAATGGAAAAACCATCGGATCTAAATGTTTTGATAACATATTAATACGCTGGAGACCTCCTACATTCTTAGGGTGAACAGCAACATCTACGTTTGGCGGTAACCTACCTTCGTAATCTGCTACATACACAATGGCGACTTTGCTATTATTAGATGGAGCATTTTACCTTCTTTGGTCATCTAACGAAGAACGCGTAAAGAGTAGTCGAATATTCCGCATCTGGCCCCCGTGCTCTGCAACTATAGATTCTTCTTCCTCAACCGCTTCTTTCAACCTTTTGTATTGGAGAGCATATGGACTTACACGACGGATGACATTAACAATAGTTTCCATTATATTTTGTTGAGATCTAAGGTTAGACGGATGGCTCATACGTACCCTGACTGCTTCATCCGCATCGTAAACATATAGTTGCGCATATGCCGGCACCTCTCCATCACTCTGCAAACTTCTATGATATACTTCACCTGAAATTTTTAAACAATACGGAAAGATGCAAATGCATTAAAATTGTTAATGGCACATTTAAAATAAGACGCATTTCTTCCTTCAGCATACACTCTTTGCCTAGCATTTTTACGTTCCCGCTGGTCAGCAATCCTTCTTTCACATTCCTCTTCTTTTTATTTATTTATTTATTTGTTTACGCCCATTAGGCTTTTACATAAAGAGTATAAAATAAATTTCAAAAAGCACATACATTAAAAGTTTCAGGAATAGCACCAAATCATGAATATAAAAATTAAAAATGTAGAGTAGGTAACGGGCAGCAATGCGTATAGGCTTTTACATAAAAAAATATATCATAAAATTAAAAAGAACATACATTAAACAATATAAATTACAAGTAGCAAATTATTAAAAGTACCAGGAATAGCACCAAAACATGAGTACATAAAGTACAAAGCGGCAATGTGTACGAAAAATATATATTACCCACCATTACATATTAACAGCTGAAGTCAGTAACGAAGCAGTATTGCCTCTTTAAGTGTAAACTTTACTTTCTCCAGACTGTCGACGAAATGTCAATCATGCAACCATATTCATTACAAGTTCCCAATATTCTGTGTATCACAGAATTAGATTGATAGTTAGTATTGCAAATGTTGCGATGGAATGTGACAATTTGTCGTGTTCTATGTGTGGAAGGGATATTATAATCGATACATGCCACAAGGTCAGGGCTGTCCAACATATTGTTTACAATTTTGTAAAGAAGAACTATATCATAAATTTTTCTTCTATCATATAATGTGAGTACATTTAGTCTCTTCAATATGTAATTGTATTCTATGTGTTGTATTGGTATGCTTAACTTGTAGTTAATGTATTTGAGAAATTTGCGTTGGACACGCTCAATACTGTCTATATGCCCATTATAATATGGAGACCAAACTGATGAGCAATATTCTAATTGGCTCCGGACAAGAGACATGTATAACATTTTAATACTTTCAATTGATTGAAATGGGCGTGATGTCCTTAAAATAAATCCCAGCAATTTTAGAGACTTACAAGTTCTCGCATTAATATGATTAGTAAAAGTAAGTTTCGAGTCGAATAATACCCCTAAGTCTCGAATACAGTCAACATTTTCTAGTTTGGTGTTACATAGAGAGTATTCAAAATTTATTTTTGATTTTAATCTAGTAAATGATATAATTTTGCATTTATTTAAATTTAAGTACAATTTATTCGTTTCACACCATACTGAAAGAGAATTTAGGTTTTGCTGTAATATGTTGCAGTCATAAATGTTGGTTACTGATTTAAAGATTTTTAGATCATCTGCAAACAGCAAATATTCAATGTCATTAAATATTGTTGAAATGTCATTCACAAATAATAGAAATAGTATTGGTCCAAGATGCGATCCCTGTGGTACACCAGGGATCGCATCTTGGATATTTCTTTCTGTTATATTTGACACTCTACGTCTGGCATTTCTTCATTCATATTGTGAACTCGAATCGCATTATCAAATTGCCGGTTTGTGATGTTGAGTCTTCCATCGGATTTCTGAAAAATAATAATTTTTATTTATAAATACGGAGAAAATGACACGTAAAATGACATTCGCGCCACGCGCTGTGAGACTTTTGAGGTTATATGAGAGATGTTTATGAATCTAAGGTTAAGTTCACTTTGCAGTTTAAATAAAATATAAAGCGTAATAAATGTTTAATAAATAAATGTTTTGATTAATGCAAAAACAATAAAAAGAAAAGCGTAAACGTATACTTACTGTCAATGTCATAAAGCGTCATTCTGTGGTATGGCTAGCACAAAAATTCGTTGACTGCAATTACGTTGGCTGTTTTGAATACACGGATTCCACGAAAATATTTTAAAAAATCTATAAATTCGGATATTTTAATTTTCGATAATTTGGATTTGGATGTTTTTTGATATCAGTTTGTTCGTATTCCCATATTTTTTAATCTTTTTAATGTACTCTAAAATGTTTTTTTTTAAACTGGCAACATAAATTATCCGTATGCAGAAACGTACGACATTGGTTGGAGTAATTAATATATCGATAGTGATGTACATACATATTCGTATAACACCAGAAATAGGAATAGAATAAGATTACCATATAAGAAAAAAGTATATACACAGAATTGTCTAATGTACAGAGGTGTAAAAACATACGATGAGATGACAGAAAGCATGAAGAATATAAATAAG
The DNA here is from genome assembly GCA_016648135.1 of Agrypnia vestita. Classification (NCBI taxonomy): domain Eukaryota; kingdom Metazoa; phylum Arthropoda; class Insecta; order Trichoptera; family Phryganeidae; genus Agrypnia; species Agrypnia vestita. The sequence continues at coordinate 37,038 of JADDOH010013357.1, read as the reverse complement.
ATGAATGTATTTAAAACAAATGCTGTAATTACTGTAAAAATAGTATAGAATTGTAGAGCATAAGATTTATTATTAATATTAATTATAGATTGTACCATAGATAAGATTAGATGTAAATGTAAATATGTAGGTTATTATGGATAGTATATAAGTAATAGAAACTAACTCATAAAAACCAAGTTTTTATTACACTCCCTTTCTCATTGAATCAGGTTTCATGCCTACTCATTTGTAGGTATTGATTCCAATTTGAAAAAACATTCAATCTTCGAAAAATCCAAAATTATATTATAATTATTACTTTTTTAAACGAAAATTTGTTAGATCATTTTTATTATCACCACGAGTCTGCCTGCAAAGTTTCAGCTCGATTGGAAAAGGGTTAAAAATCGATCCAAAGTTTTTTCGGCAGACAAGTAACAAGCAGACAAGCCGACAAGCAGTATTCGCCGCGAGTTAAAGGAAGGGGGTAAAAAATAGATAAACGGAACCTAGATATACGTCGGTGGTGTGGTCAGAGGGAGAAAGACATACAAGACGGATATCCGTCAAACGTCAAATATAAAAACAGTCCAACAATATTTCTCTTTTCCATGGTCCAGCGCGACAATGACAATTTTGCCATAATATCCGTCAAACGTCAAATATAAATAGAATCCAACAATATTTCTCTTTTCTATGATCAAACATGACAATTTTGACATAATTTTACATCAAAACGCCGCGAGAGAAGAAATTATTAAGTGCATGGGAAATAATCTTTTTTCTATAAGCTTTAAATGCAGCATTAGTACTCATTTCATGTAATTTTAGTCGAAACACAAGAATTGTGAGGTTACTAGAAGCTGCCATATCAGACCGGAGAGATCGGACATCGCAAATAAAGGTATTTGCTTTGAGAGAGATGCGTGAAAATAAACAAATCTTCTTGTTTAAGTATGAGGAACATCTAACTCGCCTATTAAGTGTTGGGATAAAGATCTTACATCCAATATTGCTATTTTCGGAATACGGGCGATTATCGGTTTTCGGTTAACTAATTTACCATTAAAAATTAATTTCTTTATTATTTATTTATATACTTTTTTTACCAAAGTCACCGGACACGAACTTAACTGGGGCACTTTTTTTATTATTTTGTTAATGAGAAACTAGCAAAATATTATTATTTTTTAAAACTCAGCCTACTGTCTATTTATTTATATATTAATTTAATGGGAAATTTACAGTACGAATAAAAATCAGGTTACACATGAATATTAAATAGTATAGAGACCATCTTACAAGTTTCCACAGAATTAACGTGTTATGTATTAACATATAGCAACTGTAACTTAGGTCAAATAATTTCACCAAACGATATAACTACAAAGGAAATAGATAGACGAATAGGAAGTGCGTGGAAGCAACATTAGAGTCATTGAAGGAAATCAGGGATATGAGCATAGACATCAAAAGGAAACTCTTCGATACCTGCATTCTGTCTGTCCTAACTTACGGCTGTCAATCCTGGGCGATCAGTAAGGCTCACGAAAGAAGGCTAGAATCATGCTGAAATGCTTTGGAGAGAAGTATGTTGGGGAAAAAATCAGATAGAAGAAGGAATTCAATAATCAAAGAAAAACAAAAGCGAAGAATGTTTAAGTATCCATCAGAAGGCTTAGATGGAAATGGACTGGACATACAATCAGGGGATGAAAGAAATGTTCATAAACAATAATGTATTGGTTCACAAGAGACAAGAAAACGACACAAGGCAGGCCTTCCAGAAGATGGGTGGATGCAGCAGGTGGCGCGTGGACCAGAAAAGCAAAAGATAGGGAGGAATGGAGGCAATTGGAGGATGCCTTTGCCAAAAGGCATACAGACGGAACTGCCATGGCGTGACAGTCTAACTTGTCACAAGCAAACTTTATATGTTATGAATGTCTGAATAAAGGCTATTATTATATTATTATGATAACTATAACTAAATTTTACAAAAAATGAAAGGTTTAATTAAGCTAAGAACAAACCATGAGGGTCAAAAACTTTAAGGTAAAAGGGTTATCAGGAATGGGGAGGAAAAGATCTACTTAGTAAAGAGGGGAAGAGATGAGAAGAAAGAGAAGAGCAAAAGAAATATAGTATAAAGATATCTGATCAATGATCTGCATATATATATACGAGAACAAAAGAAAGAAGATAAATTAAAAAAGATAAAAAAGGTTTATGACTGAGGTGAATATCCATGAGTTTTAAATTTAAAGATTGATGAATGATCTATCTGCTGTGCTGCTCTGTGGTGTGCGATGCGTGGTTGCCATGTACCATTAAAAATGCGAACCATGTAGGAACGGTATGAGATCCTTCGCTCATAAAACGGTCCTGGATAATCGCATTTTAATCAATTAATGTATATTATAGATATCTCACAGAGATGAAACTGTATTTCTTATGGGAAAGTAGGTATAGAAGTCATTTGGGTGTACATAGGACTTATGACCTATCTTAATTGTTGGCTTAAGTGATCACTTTACACAATGTAACATTCGCCATTTCCACCCATGATAGAATATACCATGCTTATTCATTTTTTGGAAGTTGTATATATGTTCAAATTGCGTGGAGAGCTTTCACATATGAGTTGTAATTGCCTTTCCATGCGGCCTGTACCAAGCCATTTTCATTCCCCTAAATCCTCACAGATGTCGCTAATGAGAAAATCTACAATTTATTTTACGGAATTTTGAGAGCAATATACTTTATTGTGTAATGAAATTCAACCGAATTACTTGCATTACACTAGGATACGCCAGGAAATATTATTTCCGTGGAAATATTATTTTTGTGAGATATCTATAATATACATTAATTCATTAATAATGTCTCTGTGACATAAATCCAGCACTGTTCTGAAAGATTTGAACAAACTCAAAAATATTCTGAATCGCATTTTGTCATCTGAAGCGGTGAGCCCATTTGTAAAACTCTATATATATGAAGGATTATTTTCTAGGATAACCCGCGTATTGCAGTCTTGAGAAAGACTGTTATATAGTACCCAACATTTCGGACAGATAGCACTGGCCATTTTCAAAGGGATTTTTGCGCCTTGTATTTCGAGTTCTAGTTTGAAATGATGGCAAGCACACCCGTTCACTCCAGAAGTCGAGATCCAAGTGAAGCCTAATGCGAGGCTAATTGCTGAGTTTACTTTATGTACTTATCTATATGAAATTATATATATATTTCTCTTTGACTATTCTATCGATGTTTACGTTTCACCACCGCGGCGCTCCATAGGATGTGCCGAAACAATAGGCCGGTGGAAAAATGGTGGATTGCGACCTTGCCACCATACATTAATTTCCGGTTACAAATAAGCATTCAATCGATTCGCTTTCAATCGTTGATTAAACGAATTGAATAGTCGAGCACTGTGCAGGCTGAATGCACCCTTCGTAAGAATTATTTACGCGAAGGCTATTCGGAAAGAAAGCTCCGTTTGGCTATACAAATTAAACCGGCATGGATACAAACCGCTAGCATTTGGTGGGATTTTCAAACTCGGCAGTACGACTCCCACTTTTACACATTTGAAGAGGGACTTACTACACACCCAGGGCCGTTCTGTAACTCCTGTGTGTCGGTGGTGTGAAGTAGGTCTACATGTTATAGAACATATGAAATATCTACCTTATTTACAAAATATAAAAAGTCACATTTTTTGTAATCATCGAATAGACATTTTCACACCAAAATGACTAAATGAAACTGTTACGAAGGTACGGATTTTTAATTAAAAAATATTTATTCATTACTTTCGTATTTTCAGAATATTGTACAACGCAGTTACATCGACCAAGAAAGAGCACGACAATACCACACATTTCATGTAAGACAGAGATAGAAGTCAAAACAATATCGAAAGAGTACGGTAGAGTCGCGTAACACGTGTTAGACAAAGACGGACTGCTTGCGACTGAGGCGACCTGGCGACCGCGCCGTTGAATTCAGTTGGTAATGATACGTCAGCGTGAGCGCGCGCAAATTCGATATGCCATGATTTTATGATAATTTACTAAAATAATGCAAACATGTATGTTTACTATACATAATTATATAAAGGGACCTTTAAAAAGTCTTATCTGGATCGTATAGATGTATATTTTATCACATATTAAAAACTATGCTGATTTTTAATCAGGTAACGTTGTATTACACCACCGTTCCCGAAGGTATTTTTTAGCACAATCTTATAAGTGGTAAACAGTAGCTCAAATATCGACATTTTTTTAATGCTAAGGAGAGCGTGCTCACCGTCTCGCAGACACTCATGGGAATGCGATTGGGACGGGGAGGCGTCCACACAAAACCTCTTTTCGCTTTCCGAGGCGCGGGACAAATAACAATTAGAACATATTAATTTTATTTTTATTTTTTATTTTCATTTATTGGTTTTCTTACAGCCATATAATTAATCAATCTTGAAAAAAAACAATAATTGATGTACAGAGTTTTGGGCCAATTACAAGAAAACACATATATACAATCGATAAAAGAATAAGAAAAAACATGTCCAATAGTGAGTTTGTGTGAGTGTGTGTATTTGTGTGTTTATTTATTTATTTATTTTGAATCAAAACAATCTTAAAAATTTTCCACTGAATTTAAAAATTTACTTTAACATACATTAATAGCGAATGGAGAGGGTGGAGGGGAATGTGGGACGGGAGTAGAAGGGAAGATATAATATACAAATTAGTTTGGGTGCGGTAGTGTAGATATTGTTTGTTTTATGTTTCTTATTGTTGCGTTGAAAATGTCAATGTGGTGATAGTTTGGAATTATAATTGGAATTATAAGTTAAATGTATACAAGAAATGCTGCAGTTGAAGTATAAAATACGAATGCACAAAGTCCAAAGTGTTCAAAGGGAGATATGAAACCGGACATAAAGTATAGCAGAACCCGATATCCGAAGAGCAATGCTGTCGATTTGATTTTAGATTTTACTTCAATATCTCGGAGTAAGCCAGTAAAATACTTATCGGGCTTTTTCACAATCATTAACCCAATAATCCAAAACGCATAATATCTGATATTAATTAATTCTTATTACTTAACTAGCTGTTCGTACCTGGTGTTGCACGGGTTAAGGATTAAGTTAAAAATAAATTTATGGGGGTAAACAAAGGTTTGATTCGAACGGTACAGATTTGCATCGAAAATATATCAGGGGGAGGAGAAAAGGTAAAAGGGGAGGGAGGAAATGTCACTTTTGTTACCCACGTTTTCCTAAGGAATAATTTTACAAATTTTGAGTCCGATCGGTCGAACGGTATAGATTTGCATCGAAAATAAGTCAGAGGAAAGAGAAGGGGTATGAGAGTAGGGGAGAAATGTTACCTATGTTACCCGCCGGGTCCTAAAGCATAAGTATACAAAATTTGAATCGAATCGGACGAACGGTGTGGATTTTATAGCGAACAGAAGACAGACAGACATTGAGTTTTATAGGTGTAGATAAAAATAATAAAAGGCAATCCAAAAAAAGTTAGAAATATTCAGAAAATAAATGGAAACTTTTATGTCGCATATCTCCTTAATTATTGATTTTATTTTATTTTTATTTAGAATTGCTTAACATCTTAAACAGCTTATTTGATACTAAGAATACAGAGCCGATTATATGAATTCACTTGTATACCATGTATTGTATATAACAGAATAAGGCCCGGTTGTTTCAAATTCGATCAAAGTAAGCGTAGAGTTTAAACTGAAATTTTACGTTCTCCACCAATCAGACGATCCGTTTTCGTAAAAATCTATGCTTTTATCGACCGCTTACTTTGATCGAACTTGAAACAACCGGGCCTAAGAAGACACATTTAACAAATGCTATAGAAAGATCCAAGGAAGAAAGAGTTTTTTAAAAAAGATATAAAAATACATTAATACATGAAGAAAGTACGGTAAATTTATTTCCAGGGTGGAAAGGGTGGTGGAGTAAAGGGAAAATGGGATAAGGAATAAGATCTGCGTGATGAAAATTAGTTTAAAGGAAGGAAGCGTGGAGTTACGCAATGTGTGTTTTGAATGTCGAGTTCACTGATAAATGTGGCTCTGTAGAAGAAATAAATCTGTTTAGAGTTTATGTGGCGGTGTGGTATATTGAATGTGACATCAGTTCTGGTAGATATTGACATTAATTAGATCATGGTTGCTTAAGCATTTTCTACTCATAATCAAAGCAGAAATCCTCCTGTAAAGTCTTGTGGACTAGCTTTGTTACGTCCTGTAGGTATAGAGCAACTGACCAGAGACAACCGAGACAGCAGTCCATCTCACATATGCGACCGAAACCTACTGCCAAAAAATGCAAGAGGATCTCGAGAGACTGTCAGGTTACTGTGAAACGAATAGGCTGATACTAAATGTTATTAAATTTCCTTCACCCGCAAAATAAATCGTATTGTATACGAATATACTATTGGTAATGATGTGGTCAGGGATGTGGACGAGATACGGGACTTAGGATTGTTGCAAGACTCTAAAATGAATTTCAACCGGCACATTGGTGCGATTGTCGGTAAACCACTCAAATATATGACATATGGTGACATAAATTTAATATTAACAGAATCGAAAACGTTAAAAAAAATTCCTTAAGCATATTAACTACAAATTTAATTTGAATTTTAACTATTTGGACTCAATAAAATTTCATAAATTGGAGACTCTAGAAACAGGCGAATATTGTCAGATCAATCCTTCCTTTTTTAAATAATTCATAACCTTATTGATTCTCCTGAAATCACCAGCTTGCTAGCTTTCCACGTCCCATTCCGATCTACCAGACAGAAGTACCTCTTTTCCCTTCCAATTTATCAAACCAACAACAGGAAATCCTCTCCCATTCCACGCATGTGCTCAGATTATAATTACCTCTTGAATTCAATAGATATTTTTAACACTAAATATGAAGAGTATCGTCATATGGTGAGGCAGATACTAGAAACTCGTCCCCCTCCCTGATCAAGTATATAATATACATCACAAGCCCCTTTATGTCTATGTTAAAGTTACATTTGGAACAATCGATTAAATTATGTTTTATCTGTCATGTTCACATTGACTTATCTATGATTATGTCCTATTTGTGTTATCCTTTAATTGTGGGAGACATTTAACTATTTTTTTTTGGATTTCATCTTTTCAAGCGATTGTGTCTCCCTGTTGGATGACTGAATTAAATCGAATAAAAATAAAAAATAAAATCAATGCGAAAAGATTGCTCATAGATTGAAAGAAACTCACCGCTCTTGTTGTTGTTCTGCGGTATCTGTTGGCACATCTGCTGCTGCATGGGCTGCACCAGGCCAGGGTGCAGCTGAAGCAGCTTCGCCTGTTCCAGCTTCCCCTGAGCCGTCACTGGAATGGAACCGGGGTTCGTCATCGTGGTCATCGTCGCCGCCGGCATCATCAACGTCGACATAGCCAGCATTTTGAGGCGTTTTGCACCAAAATAAATTTTCCTTCTAGATTTCTCAATTTTTCTCCAATTTCAAAATTGATAGCCCTCAAAGCTTTCAATTGTATTTGTCTATCTAGTATGTATATTTAATTCTACTTTCGATAGTTTAAGAGACGTTTCCCTTTTTTAAATTTGTATATCGTCTTCAATTCCAAAAAAAATCTTATATTTTTACAGTGCGTAATCTCTTACTTTCTTCCTTACAACGAATCTTGTTTTAATATTTATCTATTTTATGACATTTTACTTCTAAATTTTTTATGGGTCTAATGTTTCTAATTACTTTTGGGTCTATAAGTATTCCTTTATGTCTTCGTATATAGCTTATTTTCAAAATCTTACGTGCTACTTCAATAGCCGCTTACTCATCTAGTTTCTAAGAAGCTTGACCAGCGTTTTTAAAACTCTCAAAAATAAATATCTCTCAAGAACTGACCAAGCTCAAAAATCCGTCCAAAAATTTCAAAGCCACACCGAAATGTTCGAAAGTAAATCACATCAAACCTCTTAATTTAAATATTAATACTTTTCCGATCGTCGAATCGAGGCAAACGTCAACTGAGAGTGGCTTCAGATATGACTAAGAACTCCATCCAATTGTTTTATGGCTAATACAGCAATGTCAGGTGGGTGGTCACTACAGCAATATGTCTGATTATCTTCTCTGGACGTACATGTATAATTATCCACTTTTTGATTGACAGTTTTCCTTAACGATATAGCAAAAGCTTGGTTCCCAAGCGTTGCTTTCTATTTTTCCTCTTCTATCTTCTAGATTCCTCGCGTCTTCTCCAAGAACGAGGTGCACCTCTTCAACGAGATCCTCGAAGGTTTAAAACTTAAATTTGACACTTTTCTTTTTAAATTTTGGCCTTGATTGGTGTTAACTTTAAAGTTTCCTGCTCGATCCACTTTTACTTTATTTAGTTAGAATCTTAGGCTATATTTATTTTTATTATCTATTTTTCACTTTTATATATGTTAACTGATTCATTTGAATGAAGAACACTGATTTTTTGTTTTGGTGTTAATAGTTGAATAGTTTTCCTTTACTGATCACAATATTTTTTGTATGCTTGTATAATTGATTATTTTTTCTATCTATTTGTTTACTTCATATTTTTCTAACTATATTACATCGTCCACAAGCCGGTGATCTTCTCCCGTTTCTTCTACGAATTGACTTCTTCTTGTTAAATACACACTTTTTACGTCACATTGACAATCACACGAATCACAGAATTCAGCTCAGGTTTATCTTCAATTTGATTCCATACTATCTACTGATCTAACTCTATAACCAAAAATACATCATTAACAGAGTTTAGCATCAACTAACCTAGCCTAGCCAAATGTCAACCACAAATTTTATGTTTTAGTTATATTATTATATTTAATTGATTATATTGAATACATTTTATTTCTGTCTTCCTTTGTTATCAAATCTTCTCAAACAGACGAAAAAATATTAAATAACCTAACTTACAGCCCTGCATTCTTAAACACAATTAATATCAATACACCTACTAGAAACACAAGAGTAGGTACCTACACTATTTCATTATTTTATGTGCCGATAATATTATCAATGAGAAAAGTGGTTTACATAAAGTTACTTAATTAAAATTTATAATTATGTCCAACCACAAAGTTAACGCTATAAACATTAAAAATATTCCTGAACAAAACTGCATAGTCGATAACCGGAACGTTCCTGATTATTCTAGCGCTATCGAGAAGAGTCCGGAACGTCCAGAAAGACCGAGATGGGTCGCGCGCTTTCAAGGGTGTTGTATCTTTTGGCGAAAGGAACAACCGAATGCGTAAAAAAATGCAGGTTTTGAGAGCCAAAACAAAATTTGGGAATTTCGTCTGTTTAGGAAATATCTCTTAAAGCCTTTATTATTTTTAATAATTTCTGCATCAGTAGTTCTACTTTTTGCACAAGAACGTCGAACCAAGTTGATTAATGTAATTGTTTCTTGCCAAATTTTTCAAATAATTAATCGCGTCATTTAATTTTTCCTCGCTAGATATGTATCTAAAGAACAACTCTGCATACTTGACTCAAAACTCGATTTTATTGACTCATTGAGTTGATACTTTCGCCCAAAGATACAAACGCGTATGCGCGGACGTCGGGCGAGTATATAAGATGCGGCGGGCGGCTGAGCGAGCACTTTTTCTCTCTTTAGACAAAATCCGATCTCTGTTAATTATTTAAAATACTAGCTAGGTATTTATTTCAACTCAACGATATAACAACATAAAAATATTAAAAAAAAATTTAAAAAAATTAAATAGCATGTCCCCATACAGCAATTGTATGCTGGTATAAGGGGACAGAAAATAAAGTAAAATAAGTGGGTACACACATTGATTTGTCAAGCAATTATCTCCTCCCCATCACAAGTCCCTTCAGATATTTATTGAATACTTCTACACTACTTAGTTCAATTGGGGATTCCATTATAGAAATCGATCACAGTGTATAGGAAATCATATCTCTCTCTATTAGTCCGCGGTATATCACTTCTTATGTAGTCTCATGTTCTTGTGTGTTGTCTATGTACTAGTGATGGGTCCGCTCTGTACTCACTACTACAATGTAGTACTACACTACATTGAAGTGCACACTTCGCACATTTTGATGTGTAGTGCACACTACAAACTACAAACACCAAAGTTATTGAAAGTATAAACTTCAAATAGTACACTTCATTTTACGTGAAATTTTTGGAAAGTTGATGTAGATATATGAAGAATTTTCTGGAATCTGTAACAACCCCCCCCCATGGTTTGAAAATTTTTTGGAATCGAACGAAGAAATCTGTCTGGCGACCTTTTTTTTTTTTTTTTGGGAAAAAAATACTTCATTTCATTACTTCACTTCATTACATTACTTCACTTCATTAATACTACAATTACTTTATTACATTACTTCACTTCATTAATACTACAATTACTTCATTTCATTACTTCACTTCATTTACTTCACTTCATTTCGTAGTACTACAATTGTAGTGTACACTTTGTAGTCTTCAAACTGGTGAACGTGTATGTGTTGTAGTCTTCATTTTGAAATGAAGTTTTTCCCTTCGCTACTATGTACGTCACTATTCTGGTAAAGGATGATATTCGTTTTAATAATTTATTCCTTATTTTATAAGTCGACTTTATCTTTTCCATATAACCCTATATCTCCCAAAAAAAAAAATTTTTTGAAACGTGTATACGAAGAAATCTTCTACCAGAAATTAGAAAATTGAAACATTGCAATACTGGTGTAGTATATGTGGTTGTTAGTTGGTTTAGTAGATTTCATGTTAGTGTGAGTACTAACATGCGTAATACGAACAATTTGTTAGTGTATCGATGCCTCTCAATATTTTAATTAATTGGTCACTCAGTCGCCACGGGCGGAGATTGATTTAAGACACGGTGCCCACAAAGTATACGAACACAATGTTGTTAATATTTATTTATATTTGCGATATATTAAGTGCTTTATCTATATTCCTACTTTTTTGTTTATTTGGAAATTCTTATGTAATTTCAGAAATTTGTCTTATTGCAATTAGATATAAGTTTTCCATCATTATCGATGGTCATCTATATATTGAATCAAGACGAATAGGAATGATCCGGGCTGCTTTTGGCAAATTCAAACATATTTTCGAAAACAAAGATATCTCAATTAGCCTGAAAATAAAACTCTTTGAATCGTGCATATTGCTAGTGACGACGTATGGAGTGGAGACAATGGCCCTTACAAAGAAAAGTGTAGAAAAGCTCAAATGCACGCGACCATCCATGGAGAGAACATGTTTGGCGTAAGTCTAAGAAATATAATAAGAAGTGATGAAATTAGGTACTAGGGTACATGACAGTACTAGATTAATGGATATCATGGATTGTGTAGCGAAGCTAAAATGGCAAAGAGCAGGGGACATTGCAAGGCAGGATGCTACCAGAATAACTCCCAGAGTTCTTAAGTAAAGACCTTGGGAGAATAACCGTTATGTTACTACCCGGAATTTCTCACACTAGTTACTACCCAAGGTACCCGGGTACTCAACCTAGAAGGATGTTTTGCAAACGTTATTTTTGTTTTGTACCTCAAAAATTGATATTTAACCAGTGGTTAAATAGATTTTTTGAATGTCACTACTTCTCATAGCGATTTCCGTCTCCTATTTATTTCCCTTCCTTTCAAATAATTTAAATGACGGAGATTCAAATGAATGATGGCGTTTATTAATGAAATTATTTAAACTCGGGTACCCAAGTACCCGGAGTGTCACATAAAGGTTAAAAGAGGCGTCGGAAGACCTCAAAAGAGATGAGGTAATGATATAGCCGCTGTGGGGAGAAATAAATGGCTACAACTTGCAAACAACGCGGAAGGATGGAAGAGCATACAAAAGGCCTATATTCAGCAGTGGAGAAATTAAGGCTGAAGAAAAAGAAGAAGAAGATCGATATATCGATGGTATACTGTCGAATGTGTAAAAATTATTTTTTTGTTTTACTATTTTAAACCACTGTACATTTTCGGAGAGTGTTAAAAAAAACGGTGTCTAGTAAGCAGGATGTACGATGTATGCAAGGAAAGTGACTTTATTATATACGTCAACAAGTCAAAAGTTATGGTATTCGAGAGGGAGGAAAGTAAGACCGCGTGAGAAATACTAGTATGCAATAAGTAGATGAGTTGTGTATTTGGGAAGTATGTTCGACAGAAGAGGGAAAGCTGAGAAAGGTATCGTGAGGAGGGTGACTGAGGAATAAGCAGTAATTTCTACTAGCAATATGTCCACCGAGGCAAGATCAGCGGTACATAAGGAGATTCTGGTACCAACACTGATGTGCGGAAGTGAAGCCTGGAGAAGAGAAGTGATGAGATCACTGTATGCGTGGCAAATCCATTTATGATAGAATGAAGACGTTATGAAAGGTCGCAATGCTGATCTTAGCATAGAATGAAAAGAGGTGGCTCAGATGGTTTGGGCAAGTTGAGCGAGCGTTGATACAAAGCTACCCACTTACTCTATGAAATTTAATATTAATTAAAAATAAGTAAACCTAACTAACTAACTAACTAACTTACCATCATACCGTTTCCCCGTGGGGGTAGGCAGAGAGGATAGAGCGCCATACTCTTCTGTCCTGACATACAATTTTCGCTTCGTCTACATTCATACATCTTCGCATGCAAGCTCGACGGTTGTTCAGGCTTCTAACAGGACCATCTTTCAGTATCTGGTTAATCTAGTCATGCCACGTCTTCCGTGGTCGCCCTCTCTTTCTGGCGCCGTCAACACTTGCATCATATATCTTTCTTACCAATCTTTCCTCATTCATTCGCTCATTATGGCCCAAACCACCTGAGCGACCCTATTTTTATTCTATGTATTATGGTACGATCAGCTTTACATTCATTCCTAATATCTTCATTCTTTACTCTATCATACATGGATTTACCACACATACTAGGTAAACCTGCCTAACCTCGATATATCGGAATCATATATGGGAATCTTCCTCGATATATCGGGCGCTTTCGACAACGTCTGGCCGATGATCCTGACCAAGCTAAAGTTACGACAGTATTTAGCCGTAGCCCAGGGTATTTGTTCGGCATTAATGACAGTTATCTCGGGAACAGGTGGGTGACCGTAAGTTATGGTGGGGTCTTGATCACCAGAAATACAAATATAGGCTGTCCACAGGGCTCTGTTTTAGGGCCAACCCTTTGGAATATTTTGTTTAATGACTTACTTCTGCTTCCCTTACCGGAGGGCTGTGAATCGGTTGCCGATGCGGATGATGCGCTATTGTTGGTATCTGGTGAAAGTCGCCGAGAGCTAGAGAGGAATGTAATGTTAATGGAATGGTGTGCTAGGAACAAGTTGACTCTCCCTCCTCGCAAGAACGTGGCCCTGATGCTGAAGGGAAACCTGAGCAGAGCAAGAAACCCGACGATTAAGATAGGTGGTGTAAGGTGTGTAAAATATTTAGGAGTGTTAATGGATACTTCGGGTTCCTTTTTGGACCACGTCAAAGCCGTGTCGGAACGTGCGGCTGACTTTTTTATGGCACTGAGGCGAATGTCCACCGCAGAGTGGGGTATTAGATCTTCGGCTATGCGACTAATTTACAACGCAACGTATGTGACGCAAGTCACCTACGCTGCGGAGGTTTGGGCGCATAGGTTGGAGACCCTGACTGTCTCCTCTGCCCTAAACCGGGGGCAGAGTCCCTCTGCTGGCGCTGACAGGGGCGTATCGGACTGTGTCCAGTGTGGCCCTGCCCGTGGCTGGCGGGGGTGCTCCCCGCTGATCTCTTAGTTAGGGTGGCAAGTGCCCGACGCAGATTGAGGAAGGGCCTGGAGATGTGTCACCTTCAGGCCCTTGGATGCCGAATACAGGGTATTGGCAGGGAAGTGGCAAGAGAGATGGGAAACTGCTACCACATGGAGATGGACTTACTCCTTTCTCCCGATGGTGGGTGTCAGAGAGAAAGGTCAGGGGGGTCCCCCGACGTTTGACCGTTTCTCGGTGCAGATGATATCTGGTCACGGGAAATTCAGAAGCAAGCTCCACGATCTAGGGCTTGCTCCGGATCCGTGATGTACCTCCAGCCGGGTGAGGCAGATGCCGGAGCACATTCTCTGGAGCTGTGCTTTGTTGAGGGATGCGACAGAGGAAATGATAGAAGATTTGGAAGTTGCAGATAGGAGCAATATATTAAACTCCGATCTGTTAAGCTGCGCTAGGAACCTGGAACTGTTCAGGGCGTTTTTGCGGGTGTGGGTCTCCAGGTGGGAAATCCTTCGGCGTTTCAACCGTGGTAATATATATTCTTGATTGCTTAATCTTGTTTTGTTCTTGGATCGTATGTGTGGGCCGTGGTGCGTGTGCGTAAGTCCATATTTCTATGTACTTATTTTTGTGCTGTCTTTTAACCCAAAAGGGAGTTTTCTTTTCCCTCAAATTTCCCAACCTGTTCGCTCCTTACATCCTGTGTATTCCTTGTGCCTTTATATTTACTGTATTTAAATATTTTAGGGGTTTATGTATATTTTTAAATAATAAAGAAGTGAATTAGGGCCAAATTTTGCTTTGCAGTGCTGGGTTTCACGGTTGCCTTTAGCATTAAAAAATGTCAACCTGGCGGCGAATGAGTAGGACCGATATAGGAGCTTTTGCTTATAAGACGGTCCTGGGTAAGCGGTGGTTATAAACAAATCCAGAAAGTGCCATCACAGCGAAGCCGCACACTACCAGCCAATGCTTCTGATTTTGTACATATGTGTCAAGCGTGTGGATGTTGTAACTTATATTCACTATTGTAACTGATATATTTTGGCTTATATCTTCGAAACTATCCAACAAATACTTAATTTTTTTTACATTGATGTAAACAATAACTACCCTTAACGATGTACATTCTCAAATGTTATGTAATTTGTGTGATTATTTTTAAATATTTATTCAAAGTTTTCATACAATATGTATGGTGGCACAGTAAAAATATTAAAACATATAATTAAAACATAAAAAAAAATATTAAAACATATAATTAAAACATAAAAAAAAAAAAAAAAAATTAAAACATATAATTGACCAAACATATTTCTAAACAAAATGCGTAGTAAATAGATATACGGTACCTACCTAGTGCGGCAAAATTCAATAATAAATAAATACACATACATTTTCTTTACTTGTACTTACTAATTAATATAATATACATATGCTCAATTGATATTTTTAATTGTGAGATTTACAATTCAAAATAAAAGTATAGACAGTATTGATAAGTGCTGCTCAATTGATATTTTTAATTGTGAGATGTCACACACACACATTGTATGCGACTATTGTAAGGCTCGCTCGTTTTTTTTATTATTTTATTAGGCTATTGAAGACTCTACCGACCAAAGGTTCGATATTTTTGAAGACACGCGGAAAAACGGCCCAGAAAACTGTAATTGGAGCATCTAACGCGAGGGCAGTGACGTCAGCCGTAAAACGTATTAAGCGTGAAGGGATGAACGCCCTATTTAAGCCCGCGGAGATGAGTCGCGGTGTTTAATAGGCCCTCCGAAGAGGCTGTAAAACGTTACAAAAGAGAAATCTTAAACTCAAGCACCTAATTTCGGAGAGTTATTCCGCGGGGGCTAACGAGCGGCTCACACGATCAACCCCTAACAGCATGTGTAGGGGTATCATAACCTAACACAACTCGTGATGAAACACATTGTTGAAGTGTTTTACTTTGATCGAATCAACATTACCGTAAAAAACAATGTCAAATATCCTAGAAGATATGATAATTCCAATATAGAGTTTTAAGCCATGTATTCACCAGGGGACAAATAGCGCAGCATTCCGCATGGCATGTCGCATAAACATCTACGCTCATGTTTCGGGGACAATAACGCGGTCATTTGACGTGTAGTGTAGCCGGCAAACATCTTGAAATTATACGGCGTAGTGGGGGGAAGTTTTCGCATGTACCTTTTCACCAACGAGACCCAAATTTCGTCTTCTACGCATTCCCGCACTACGCCAAAGAATTTCAAGAAGTTTGCAGATAATTGTACACACCGGGACTCACATATCACTTGTCGCGGAAATATCGCCCAAAAGGTTTACGATGATTACTGCTGCGTATCTATTTATTCTAACGAGTTATCGAAACGTAAGAGCAGAAAAAGGTGGTGAGTACGAAAGTATTTAAGGAAAAGAAGGATGGATATTCTACGCGATCTTCGAATGTCTGACGGATCTTTTGTCAATTTCACTCGAAGGACAACAACTGATTTTGAAAATTTATTACAAATAATCGGGCCTCCCATAGCCAAGCAAGACACAATATTACGGAACGCTCTTGGCCCTCACATCAGACATTCAATTACACCTCGATCAGTTGACAGTCCACTTCTCGTTCGTCACTCCTCTTAACCTTCCCTAACCCTAATCCCGTTTCCTTCCATATATTACCCCTACATCCACACGTACGCGGCGAATCGCGTCGCGTACACCTTTCTTCTCCTGTGATGTCAATTTAGTTTATTATGCGAATATCCCCAAAAAAGATGTGTCGACGATTAACCGTTGTAGGTGGGAAGAAATGGCTTCAAGAAGCAAACAACAGAAGAGAATGGAAGGGTATAGAAGAGGTCTATATCCAGCAGTGAAAAAAGGAAGGCTGAAGAAGTAAAAGAAGATCTTGTAAATATCTCTGTAAATATACTAGACACAGAGGTTATATTTTAGATATTTTATAGACTTCGTGCATTAATATTTTGTACTTAAATTGTA
The DNA here is from genome assembly GCA_016648135.1 of Agrypnia vestita. Classification (NCBI taxonomy): domain Eukaryota; kingdom Metazoa; phylum Arthropoda; class Insecta; order Trichoptera; family Phryganeidae; genus Agrypnia; species Agrypnia vestita. Next base: position 20,187 of record JADDOH010013357.1, on the reverse strand, counting down.
GCATTTCTTGTACATAATATATAGGTAACTTGTAATTCCCACTTAATGGATGATAAGTTTGTTCCTTCCTCGAGAGTGTACATGCATTATCCTTGGCTCTACCCAACCGAGTTCCTCCAGGGTATGCTTGGCTACAATAGTCTAGAGACTAGAAGGAATGTGTAACTGATTACGCATTTTTATCGATTGTTGCGCGGTATGATCGATAATCCTGAAATTATGCGGAGCATTGGTTTGTATGTTCCTGATAACTTTTTTTACAACAGAGTTTTTATAATTTTGTTTAAGTTGTATTAAAGCAAATGAATTTTTCATAATCGATATAAGTTACTGTAATGTAGTTCAACTTTTTGCTAAAAATAAGTCAGAAATATTGAAAAAAAAATGCAAACTTTGATATTGCATATCTCCGTAACTATTGATATTAGGTTATGGTTGCTTAAACATTTTAGACTAGTAGACGATTCTTAACAAAGTACTTTCAGATTTTGCGTTAATTGATTGCGTGACATCTTGTGTATGTATATTATGACGTGACGAATCCGTATGTTAAATTTTTGCCCCACTCGCTATATTCAACCTGCCGCCCGGTCATTTTAGTCTATGGCGCGTCAAATGCGTTCCATCTATGTAGAGACAGTAATTGTCTTTTCGCTTCTCGACCGGCTGCGAGCTGTCAATCTCCATCATTTCACGCGTGCGAAAGCCACTCACAGGCAAGATGTAAGGTGTACTCGTCCGGGCCCCGATAAGGGTAATTATTCGATCATATTCTGAGACCATAAAAGTATTATAGCCCCATTAGCTGTGAATTGTATGTAATTTATAGGTTTTTTTATAAAAAAAGGGCCCCCGCGCTGGGTCCGCGCTACTTGCGTGTCCCATTGGTTTGTGACAGCATGGCTGGCGTTTGATTGCCACAATTCTGTGTGGAAGCTATCGGAGTTTATTATATGGGAAAAGATCTATGATGTCCAGAAACTGACCACATATGGCGCTTAGAGTACAGATAACCTATAAAAAAAATTCACAGGATATTCAAGTAACATCGAGTGACATTTTTTGAAGTTGTTTTATTCAAGAATAAATCTGCGATGGATTCTACGATGATATTGGAGCAATCCTATAGGATGTTTCCTTAACCTTATTGTTTAAAATGTCCGTTTAATTATATTTTTCAAGTAATTTTTGCTAGGCAATGTGCTCTAAACATCAATAGATCCTTTTTATTAAATATACCACGCTGGGCCTTAAATGACACCTCTATATTATTTTTGTATGAAAATCTTTGTTTCACAAAATTAATCTTTCCTCATGTAATTGAAATAATTTTATTGAAATTTGCGTAATCTGGTCTAACCTTACTTTTGTTATATTAATCATAATAAACCTGCGAGAAACCAAATTTTTATTCTTTAATTAATTCAATTAATTTGTATATTATTGTCAACAGACATTTCGATTTTTACTTACAATATACCTCTTCCACAAAGCAATGTGTATCCTGTTTAGAATTGTAGCTACATAAAATACAATTTTAAATTTGAATTAATCGAACAAACCCCTATTTTCAATGCGATACCTTCTGGCTTTCGGTGCAAGCAGTACATGTAACTGCGAGGAGTACTTCTTAAATAAATGGAATAGCTTCTCGGTCCTGTTACGTCATAATATATATATACACAACATGTCACGCAATTAATTAACGCATATATAATATATACATATATATGAAGGATTATTTTCTAGGATAACCCGCGTATTGTAGTCTTGAAAAATACTGTTATTATGTACGTTTAGGACAGATAGCACTGGCCATTTTCAAAGGGATTTTTCGCCTTGTATTTCGAGTTCTAGTTTGAATTGATGGCAAGCACACCCGTTCACTCCAGAAGTCGAGATCCACCTGTCAGAAACGTTGGGTACATAATAACAGTCTTTTTCAAGACTACAATACGCGGGTTATCCTAGAAAATAATCCTTCATCTTTCGTATAACCTTGTATATAAATATATATATATACACATACTGAAAAAGTCCACTAGTGCGTTGTTAAATTAATTAATTCATTTAATTAATTTGTGCGTCTCGTTGTCTAGATTATACGCAACATGCTTCTCCAACACCAGACGTGTGTGGTTCTGCCGACCAAATATATTGTAAACACAGAAGTCACTTGCTCTTAGAAGTATCTCGTAAGAAGGATCATCCTTGTCTCCGTTGGGCTTCGCTGTATCCTGTAGTTATATATCCTGTATCCTGTATCCTGTATCCTGTATCCTGGAACTGATCCGCTCGGGCCATGATCTTGTACGGGTTTCCAGGGTACCTTTATTAATTTCGGTGAAACTTTGGTTTAGACTATACGCATCGGAAAATCACAGCCTGCTGATGAATGGATAAACGGAAAAACATGATGCCATGTCGGTTTCGGAGCCAATGAGAATGATTTACAAGTTTGTGTTTCGGAACAAATTATTTAGGCGTTCCATCAACTCGCCCTTGTAACTTCCTGAAGTTAGGCATAACGTGTTAACTGAAATGCTTAATAATGTAACGCTGCATATTCAGGCACACCAGCATATTGCTACGTGAGGTCTCCTCGTAAACGGTTTCCATGTTCACGTTTTCGATAACCATTATAAATGTCTGAGTGAATGGTGAATGTCGCGACTTCGCTAAGTACCACGTATTATTTTAAAGACGGCACTAAGTGCCATGGTCCGCTAACATGAGATTGTATTAAAATAGCTGACCAAGTAGAGAGCGCGTCGGGTAAGCTCCCCATACAAACAACAAGGAAAAGGTGTTATAAAGAATGTGTTAGAAAGAACACAAGGCCTGGAATATACACCAATAACTCAGAATATCATTCCAGCAAAAAATCCACCAATAAATAAGGTATGATTTATTTTGTGTTGAAATTAACATTCATCCCGGTATTTTGTTACGGACAAGGGATACTTTGAATATGCTCGGGGTACTTACCTAATGTTAAACTACACAGATGTTGGACTTAGTGCCTTTCATAGGACAGATCGCTGGGTACTTGGGAGTTGTTTCAAATGTATATTTCGCTACTTAAATACAGGAAACACAGAATACTATCTCTTTTTGTTTTTATGTAGAAAAGACAGGTAGGATGTATAGTATAGATTTTTCAAAAAAATATATAAAAACTTATTTACGACATTTTTATTCACTATTTCTTGTTTTCCTCGGCTTGTCGGTCATGGTACTTAGTGCGTAATTTGATTCAACCATTCAAGTGTTTCACAAACACTTCAAAGAGTCAAAGTGTTTAACAAAAATCAAAGATTTTCGAATCCAATAATATAAACCTGAAGCTCCGTAAGCAATTAACAAAAACCTATGTGTGGAGTATTTTGCTGTGTGGATGTGAGACATGGTGCGTTGAAAAGAAAAAAAGAAAGAGAAAAAACTATTAGAAGCCCTCGAGATGTGGACCTACAGACGTGCCCTAGGAATTTCCTGGAGAGACCACATTACGAATGAAGAGGTTCTCAGCAGGATCGATGAAACCAGGCACATGATGAATACCATTTCGAAAAGGCATGCAAAATGGATGGGGCATATTTTACGCCATGAAAATCTGCTCAAAACTATACTGGAGAGAACGGTAGAGGGCGCCCTCGACGTGAATATCTTGAGCAAGTGTGCCAAGATATGAATTGTGTCTCCTACACACAGCTGAAGAGGATCGCCGGAGACCGAGCGGAATGGAGAAGGAGATATGCTTTACTGCGAACCAATCCCACGGATTGAAACCCAGGAAAGTGTTCCATGTCTCTGTGTCAAGTATTCTGTATCTCGAAATTTTTGATGTGTAACATCTTTCCTCTCGCTTTCCTGCAATTTGTGGTAGTGATTTCATGAAAACTGATGGAAGTGCGTAACTAGAAATAAACGCACGCAGTTTCACTTCCATGTCCAGCAAGTGCCATCACAGCAAAGACGCACTCTTCCAATAGTCAACGCTTCTGATTTTGTATATATGCTGCGCGGCTGATATATTTTGGCTAATATCTTCGTAACTATCCAATAAATACTTAATTTTTTTACATTAATGTAAACAATAACTACCTTTAATGATTTGCTTTCTAAAATTTTATGTAATTTATGCGATTATTTATAAATATTTATTCATTTTTTTTATAAAATATGTATGGCGGCACACTACCACCATCTATGGAAACTAATAAAAACATTTAATTGACCAAACTCATTTCTAAATAAAAATGCGTATGTAGATATACGGTTAAAATAATAGCAGTTCTCGCGCAGGTATGAAGTACACAAATAATCCTGAAGAAGGGAACATTGTTCTCGAAACATGTAGATTGTTTAATCTAATAAAGTGGTGAAAACAGAGTGATTTGTGTTTTATTTTAATAATAATGTCACCACAAAGTTCAAGCCTTCATACAGAAGAAAAAATATTCTTCGAACATTTAATTTGGGTTTGATTCTCGGATAAACGTGAATGTAATATCAGGATCTTTATGGCAAAATTCAATAATAAATAAATACACATACATTTTTTTACACTTATTTACGAATTAATAAATAATTATTGGTTTGTATTGCCGCTCAATTGATATTTTAATTGTGAGATGTCAAATGTTACACAACATATGCGACTACTGTAAGACTCGCTCATTGTTTTACTGAAGAAAGGTTTTTAATAAAATGCTAGAATTTTTTTTTCATGTTCTTAGCATGTTGCGATAAGTGAAAGAGAACATGATCAATGAGGTGAGAATAATCAGAGAAACTAATAGTTAATAACTCTTTATTCTAGGATCAAAATCTAGGATCATTTTGCAGTTGTTCAAAAATCTATGCTAATATAGTGGATTCATGAGTTAATTTTCATTTTGTCTCCCAAATTCATGTCCTGTGACAATATAATAAGAAAATAATTATGTTTTTCATTTCAGTCAAAACTCTAGCGACATTTCCAAGAGATTTCCAAGAGCTGGGCGCATGACTAAGCGACAGCACATAACTCCGCCATTTTGAAAATTTTAAAATAATTTATTAACAAAAAATATTAAGCAATATATGCCGTGAATAATGATTTTAAAAATAATTTCATTTGTGCAATAGTTACCTCAAAACGGTAAATTAGAGACTGGAAGAATAGTGACGGACTTTCCCTTTTTACAAAAATTAATTATCGGAAATATGGAGTGTCCTCAACTATTAGAACGTATCTGCTTGCGAGTTCCGTCTCGCGTAACTAGAAGTCATGCAGGTTTTGCCTTGGAAACTGAAGGTTTTTAATTTTCCACTGCAAAGGCTTCCTAGACTAGCGAACAGATACGAGCGACTTTACGTTTTTACAACCAACTTTATAACATTCAAACATATTTTAAAAGTTGTATTGAAATATAACTAGTCATTCTTGACTTAAATAAGTCGATTGTACTTCAGTTGTTGATCGGGTGAAATAATTAACTGTTATGTAAATTTTTTATTATATTATGCTTTCTTTAAGCTCCTTCTTTTGCAATGTACTTTATATTATATTTATCTTTTAGTATTGTGCTACTGTTATGTATTTGCTTTCCACTTTATATTATTGTATTTTCCTGTTTGTATTTCATGGGCAATCATTATGTATTATTAAAAGTATTCATTAATTTAATGTGCACTTCACCTTATTGTTTGTAAAAGCCTTGAAGGACGTAATTAATTAATAAATAAATGAAGACCCCATGGCAAGAAGTCATTTTGAGATAATTAGACATTTGCATTTCGTCTTTGAAAAATATGTTTTATTGCTAATTCAAGATTAATTTTTATTGATTTATGTCACTAAAATATCAAAAAAGTATTTACAAAGTAAAAAATTTTATGCACAAAAAAAAAATATATACTAATTTACCCTAAAAAAATGTAGTTAACAACCATTTTTTTGCTTCTGGAACTTATTTTTAATAGAATAACACCCTTTTAAAATTGGTAAAACACGAACATCAAACAACCCCTCAAATGCTATCTGTTTTTACCATTATTACCATTTTAATCAGTCCGACCTCCACCTCCGCGGGTAAAGGTCGACCTCCTGATGACGTTGGATAAGTATCCAACGAAACGTCGACATTCGCTTCTCGGTTATACATACGGTGCGTTTAAAATATCCGAAATTATAGTTAAATATGTCCAACGACCGTAATAACAACCTTAACTCTTTATTAACTCATTTTTGACGAAAATTTTAGTTAACAACTTTTTGTTAGTTAACAACCAAACGTATTGAAAGTCCTCCCTCTGTGTGCCCGGTTTCCTCTTTTTTAATTCTCCATGCAAAGGTTTCCTAGACTAGCAAACAAATACGAGCAACTTGATGTTTTTGCAACCAACTTTATAATATTCAAACATATTTTAAAAATTGTATTGAAAGATAACTAGTATTCGTCATTTTGGACTTAAATAAGTCGATTGTATTCCAGTTGTTGATCGGGTGAGATAACTAGCTGTTGTGTATTTTTTAAATTATATTATGCTTTCTTCAAGCTTCTTCTTTTGCAATGTACTTTATATTATATTTATCTTTTAGAATTGCGCTACTGCTATGTATTTGCTTTCCACTTTATATTGTTATATTTTCTTGTTTGTATTTCATAGGCATTCATTATTATTATTATTATTATTATTTTTATTGATAATTGGCAGGCAGCTTAAGCTGATAGGCCCATATCACTGTCTCTCATTTGAATATCCAGCCTATTCTTAAACTGGTTGACACTGGCTGCAGACACAGCGCCCTCAGGCAAACTGTTCCACATATTGACCACTCTATTGCTTAATGCATGCTTTCTTGGGTTACATGAGAACCGAGACTTGTTCAACTTCAGGTGATGTCCTCGAAGGTCCACATTAGTGTTGAATGCAAACACATCTGTCATATTAGGAATATTGTAGTAGCCCGATAGAATCTTGAATGTCTCGATGAGGTCACCTCTTGCTCGTCGCTCCCGAAGAGTGGGCAGCTTCAACACTCTCAGCCTTTCCGCATATTCCAGGTTTTTAAGACCCAAGGGCATTTTTGTGGCTCGTCTCTGAAAGTTTTCCAGTAAAACTATATCTTTAGCAAAATATGGATTCTGATCTGAGAGGCATATTCGAGGAGAAGCCTCACACACGTAAATAGTTGCGAATAGTGGTACTGTTATGTTTTGTTTTGTTAAAAGTATTCATTCATTTAAGGGGGGGTAAGGTTTTTAACTTTTTTTTTTGCATTTTATTTTTAATTTTTTAAATGAATGTTTAACATCGCAAGAATATTGTTTCAAAATTTCAAGTCAATCGGAGCAAAATTGTCGAAATTATGAACATTTGAGCGATACTCAGACTGAATTTCTATACCTGCTCGGGCAGCTAAGAGACGCGCTCACCTGAGGACTACCGGACGTGCTATTGTATTGGAAAAGTTTTGCGTAGACAAGGACAAAAAGATGCTGATGATGAAAGCTCTTTGCTGTGTGAACATGGCATCGACGATAATGTGTAAGTATAAAATAAGTGTTGAGTTTTATTTTGAATTTTACAGTGTGCAAAACTTTAAAGCGTTTTCCCCACATCTCACGTTTTCAAATTCGGTGTCCATCATAACTTCAAAACTACTGCACCGATCATTTTGAAATTTTGAACACTATTTCTGTACATAATTTACGAGGTAACGCTGGAGACTTTTTTTCAAATATATTATTAATTTTTATTTTTTCATAACAAATAAGTCGACATTTTTCGCAAAAAATTTATTGATTTCAGATAATCTAGCACCAAGTTATGATGGACACCGCAATTCTACTTTTTTCCGAGACACGTCCGAATAATTGCCGCCATTGCCGTATTTCTTAAAATTTCTTCTTGAAAATTTTACAAAATATTCTTCAAATATCATACTTTAACGTACCATTGGTTTTAATAAAGAGATTTTAACTGTGTCGTCACAAAAAATTCACAAAAACATGCCTTTTTTGTACTAATTAACCTTACCCCCCCATTAATGTACATCTTATTTTTTGTAAAAGCCCTGAATGACGTTAATTAATAAATATAATAATTTTAGTAAATATTATCAAATGGAAACCTTTTATAAAAGCAAACGTGTTGAAAACCCTCCCTCTGTATGCCCGGTTTCGTCCCTCGCGGCGGGCGTCTGACCTACCCTCCGCTGGCCCATATCGAGCGCCGCGCAGGGCGCTACGGCAGCGGTGGGGGCGGGAGGCTCTGGGGAGGCTCTGGGAGGCTCAAGAACAAAGGACAGCGCCGTGCGCAGGCGCGGAACAAATGCAGAGGCTATTCATGCCGTGTTAAACGTATGTTTTATTGCTGTACATCATCCGACGGGTTTTTTTTTCACTTGTTCTCCTCCGCAAGACGCCGGGGCAGGCGGCGCTAAACTAGGCCAGGGAGATCAGCAAATAACGCACGCAGACTTGGGAAGACCGCGGCGAACCCGGAACTACCAAAGTCGGGCTTTCGGGGAGTCTGGAGCACTCAACAAGTATTTCGGTGCAAAGATGTTGAAAATCGGTTGGGGAAATCCGTTTGGAGTTGTTGAAAGCGAGTTGAACGAAAGTAGATTGAATGCAGTGGAGATGTGTGGTAAATCCATGTATGACAGAGTAAAGAATGAAGATATTAGGAATTAATGTTAAGCTGATCGTAGCATCATAATACGTAGAATAAAAATAGGGTCGCTCTGGTGGTTTGGGCATTTTGAGCGAACGAATGAGGAAAGAATGAAAGGAAGATGTATGATGCAAGTGTTGACGGCGCCAGAAAGAGAGGGCGACCGCGGAAGACGTGGCGTGACCAGATTAACCAGATACTGGAAGATGCCTGAACAACCGTCGAGCTTGCATGCGAAGATGTATGAATGTGGACGAAGCGAAAGTTGTATGTCAGAACAGAAGAGTATGGCGCTCTATCGTCTCTGCCTACCCCCACGGGGAAACGGCGTGACGGTAAGTTAGTTAGTTAGTTAGAAAGCAAGTTCCTCACTCGGCTCAAAAGCTTGTCGCTTATAATCATGGTCGTATACCTACTCCTCATTCGGCCGGGCTGCAGAATCAACTATCACATCGTCATAATCGTAGAACAACGACGCGTGTGATTTTTCTCAAGTTTGCAGGAGAGCAGTTTGAAGATTTATTTACATGAAGACACTTTACGTCGTAGCTCGATAACTACAAAAGGTTTTCCTTTGAAACTTGGGTTAGTTATTTAAAGTGGCTACCTTTAAAACCTCAAATACAGTCAGCGCAGTACAACGACGTTTTTACACATGCTGCATTGTTCTACGATCGCAAATCTGAATCGTCGTTATATCGACTTCGTATTTTCTAAATTAATGAGAAAAAATACACTTTTTATATACCATTAGATGGCTTATTCTTATCACTTTTTAACGATCCAAAAGAGTAAATATGGAATTTTTTGCACATCCGTCATTGTTCTACGATCATGACGACATTATCGTAGACCATAACTATCTTCAAAAATAGACTACAACCACTTTACTCTCCCAAAAACTAGTATATCCCTTCCTTCAATTCAATTTTTTTGTAGGTGTTCAAATAAGTTTCCGCTGTTTGACAAAAGTTACGGTTAAAATTTATCATGGCCATCCAACAGGGGGACACAATCGCTTGGTAAGATGAAATACAAAAAAAAATAGTTTCCCACAGTTACGGGATAACACAAATTGGACATAACCACAGATAAGTCAATTTGAAAATGACAGATAAAACATCATTTAACCGATTTTTCCAAATGTAACTTTAACATAGACATAAAGGGGCTCGTGATGTATATAATACACAAGATCAGGGAGGGGGACGAGTTTCTAGTATCTGCCTCACCATATGACGATACTCTTCATATTTAGTGTTAAAAATATCTATTGAATTCAAGAGGTAATTATAATCTGAGCATATGCGTGGAATGGGAGAGGATTTCCTGTTGTTGGTTTGATAAATTGGAAGGGGAAAGAGGTACTTCTGTCTGGTAGATCGGAATGGGACGTGGAAAGCTAGCAAGCTGGTGATTTCAGGAGAATCACACCAATGAATGACACCACCTCGTAAGGTTGGACATCTGTCAATAACATAACTTTAAGATATTAGTGATTATTCATCAGTATAATATATTCTTTTATGTGCGAAGATGTCGACTTTTGAGCCGAATGAGCGTCATTTGCGGGAACTTTTGATTTACTTCTTTAATTTGAAGAACTTTGCAGTTGAGGCGCATCCATTGCTTGTAGAAGCGTAAGTGAAGCTACCTTAAGTGAGAGAAGTTGTCGCGAAAGGTATCAAAAGTTTAATGTAGTGTATGAGGAGTGCGTAGTGATAGTGTGAAAGAGATGAATGCATGCGGTAGGAAGCGGGGGAAACGGGCGACGCCATTCGGGCACTGACGGTCGCACGCAGAGGACGGTTTATAAATAAAGTGATAATTACTGAACAAGATCGGGTATTCAATTTCTTCCTTATTTCAAAGAGAACTTATCATACTCAGGAAGTGATTATACCACATTTAAGAACGGTGAATTTGACATCGAAGACAAAGAACGTAGAAGGCCGAAAGATGAACGAAACCATTACTGGGGCTCTCTACCGAATACTATTGATGAAATTGAATCGATTACTCAAGGAAAACTACCCCAGACACGACAAAACTATACTCCTGCACGATAACTACAAATTTAATTTGAATTTTAGCCATTTGGAGTCAATAAAATTTCATAAATGGGACACTCTAGAAAACAGGCGAATATTGTCAGATCAATCCTTTTTTTTCATATAATTCATAACCTTATTGATTCTCCTGAAATCACAAGCTTGCTAGCTTTCCACGTCCCATTCCGATCTACCAGACAGAAGTACCTCTTTTCTCTTCCAATTTATCAAACCAACAACAGGAAATCCTCTCCCATTCCACGCATATTCTCAGATTATAATTACCTCTTAAATTCAATAGATATTTTTAACACTAAATATGAAGAGTATCGTCATATGGTGAGGCAGATACTAGAAACTCGTCCCCCTCCCTGATCATGTATATTATATACATCACGAGCCCCTTTATGTCTAAGTTAAATTTGGAGCAATCGGTTAAATGATGTTTTATCTGTCATCGTCAAATTGACTTATCTATGGTTTTGTCCTATTTGTGTTATACTTTAATTGTGGGAGACATTTAATTTTTTTTTTAAATTTCATCTTATCAAGCAATTGTGTCTCCCTGTTGGATGACCGAATTAAATAAAAAATAAAAAATAATAATGCTCGTCCAGATGTTGCGGTGCCGGTCAACATCTATTTGGAAACACTCAATAGGAATGATTTACCCCACCCGCCGTATTCACCAGTCATTACTCCTTCTGATTTCTACTTGTTTCGGTCGATGGCGCATGCTTGACATAACATAACAAACATCCATTCAAATCCTAAATATTATAAATGATGAATTAACACATATTATATTAAACATTTTAACTAACATTATATGACTCATATCAATGGTGTAGGAGAATCCTGCTTTAAAAACCTCCTTCAGAGATATGGAACAGATCAATGTTCAAAGTGATAATGTTCAGCATAGCTGTGGCTCTTCCAACAGGCATAACCATCGGCAGGTTGGTCCTGTATATTGGAATGTGTAAAACAATCTATGCTGAAGTTATCTATGGTCATACATAACACATTATTTGTTATTATTTTTATTTATTTTTATTTATTCGGAAAACCAACAGCTGGCAATAATTAAGAGAATATAAATAATGTAAAACATAAAAAAAGCCAATTACAGGTTTTCACTGTTAGTTACAAAATATCGTATATGCGTGGTGTGCATATACAGGGTTATTTGGAAAACATTAATAAACTCGCAGGACTATATTTCTCTCTTGATTATAAGTCGAAAATGTTCAAGCTATCACGACCTAATATCAATAGTTATGAAGATATGCGACATAAAAGTTTGCATTTTTTTCAATATTTCTCACTCATTTTTGTAAAACGTTGGACTATCAATATAGCAACTCATATGAGTATCGATATCGATAACGAAAAATTCATTATTTTCTATACAAGTTAAATATAATAAAAAAAACATGAAAAAATTCCAATTGGATTTCGAAGGTTTTTATTTTTTTATTTGACTTGTGTTAAAGGGAATGAATTTTTCATATTCGATATAAGTTACTGTAATGATAGTCCAACGTTTCACAAAAAATATGTCAGAAATATTGAAAAAAATGCAAACTTTAACTAGTGATATTAGGTCATAATAGCTTGAACATTTTCATAATCAAGGCAGAAATTTAGTCCTGCTAGGTTATTAATGTTTTCTATATAACCCTGTATATTATATAGTATTTTGATGAAACTATATGAATTGATTTAGTGGAAAATAATAACATATATTTTATTTGAAAAATGGATTGGAAAGCAAGCTTCGCACACGAGTAGGGTTATTTTTAAATAAGTCGAAATCATACTTTTTTGTGAGTGAATTAAATTTGTTACAAGTTCGCCACAAGTATGAGTTTTGCCTGTAGTAAGTAGAGACAAGGGGAGTAAAAAGAAGAGGGTTGGTTAGAACCGTGGGAGAAACATTGATCAAGAGCTTGAATTCGGGACAACATTGAGCCTGAGGATATTATAGCAAGAAAATTAGGTCTGCTATTTCACGACCATTATGCCATTATCAACTAAATGCGTGTGTACGTGGCAGATAAGGTGGTCGATATATTGGCAGTAAAGTACCATGCTGATGTAGTGTAATTGGTAACATACTAAAGGAGAACAACATATGATAGTCTGATGTACCAGGCATTCGTCAAGTGTATAATAGGACATTTGATACCCTTCTGGGGAACCGGAAACAAAACTAACCTAAACAGACTCCAACGACAGCAAAACAAAATACTAAAAATGGCCTACGATCTGAAATACCGGACACCAACTGAAACTGTATACCGTATAACACAACAATTAAACATCGAAAGCATTACAAAAATCGAAACACTTTAAATCATTCACAGACTAGCAATTGGCGAAATACAAGACGAAGACATAAAATTACACAAAATACACGAAAAACATCAACGCAACACTAGAATGGCTCAAAACTATCACATAACACACGCCAAAACAAAAATAGGACAATCCCGACTAATTTGCAACGGATTAAAACTATACAATGACCTGCCACAATAGACCAAACAACTGACCACTGAAAAATTCAAAACAGATGTGACAAAAATGTTAAAACTCGGCCGACTATAAAAAAATGACTTTGTATCTAAATCATATTATTATCATTTCTTATATTGAATCATGTAAAAATTTTATCTATAAACCTTAACAAATAAACTAAGCGTCTGTCAAAATAGCATAGAAAGAAGTGTCATTGGAGTTAATAGAAGAGATAAAGTAAAATTAACAGAAATAAAAAACAGAACTCAATTCAAACAGGCACATTCTGCATATCGAACACAAAAATGGCGATGGACTGGACATATGTTGAGAGAAAGACAAGAGAAATGGACCAAAATGATAACAGAGTGGTATCCAAGAGACTGTAAAAGAAACAAAGGTGGACAAACGAAAAGATGGGAAGACGATCTAAAATAGGTGGCTGGTCCAGAATGGATCAGAGTTGCAAAGTATAGAGAAAATGGAAATCTTTAGAGGAGGCTTATGTCGAAAGACAAGCTGTTTCTAAAAATAATGACCCAAATGCTGAGAGTTCAGAATTACTTAAATAATATAATATATAAAAAAATCTTTTTAGTAAATAAGATTAGAATGTTTTATAAGTTTAACAGCAATAAAGGCTAATTTTATTACTCCCTTTATATTAACTCGCGGCGTCTGCTTGCTTGCCTGCCGGCTTGCCGTCGAAAAAACTTTGGATCGATTTTTGACCCTTTTCCCGTGATCCAATCGAGCTGAAACTTTGATCTAAAGATCTATCAAATTTTCGTTAAAAAATAATAATAATTATTGTTTAATTTTGGATTTTTTAAACTTTTAATAGTTTTTTCAAATTGGAATCATAACAAAAGTTTGATTATTAGCAACGGCGGCCCGATAACGTCGCGGAATATTTTCTTAATTTGAATTACTCCGTCGGTATACATAATAGGTACTTCACTACGAATTTCGAAAATCTAAATTGACTGACAAACGTTTTTAGAATTTAATCTTCAAAGCATGAAGTGTCTTATCAAAGCTCAAAACATCTGAAATTTTAGAAATATATTAAATTACTGTAAGTTTAGTGTTATGTTATATGTTTTAATTCGTCCCTAATTGTTGTTATATTTTACAAAGAAAGTGAGTACAATAAAAACTTGGTTTTTATGGGTTAAAGTTGGTGATCTGGGTTCGAATTACGCTAGCAGAAAAAATATTTTTTTGTCGATTAATAAATTTGGTCCTAAAGAAGTTTATCTTCAAAAAATGTTGGATCACCTTCACCGGTTGGCTGGCGGAGCGCGTCTCCTCCTTCTGGAGATTAATCGAGCCGTGCGCCGGATATAAAAGTGGGAAAATGTATAAAATAAAGTTTTACGACCCCCCCCACCCCACACGGAGCCGCGCCCGCCCCTGCCCGGCCGGGGTGGGGGAGCTAACCGGATAACTAACTGGTTTAACTTCGGTCGCAACTTGTTTCTGAAACTCAGGATGGGCGCCCGAATTCCATTATGCACGCATAATTAATCAGGAGACTCGACCGCGAAGGATTTCGAACGGTCCACTAATGTATGTACACACAGGGTGTGACAGGGCTAGTCCGCAATTCTTTACAGGTAGATTTCTATGTATTTTAATTACGAGTCGAAAATGTAAAAGCGACAATGACCTAACTTAAATATTTATGGAGATATGCGACATCAAAGTTTGGTGATATAAAAAAAGTACCAAAAAATTTACCCCAGATCTTCGGGCAAATAGCTAGTTCCTGGTGCAATTCTTCATCTTTCTAGATACATTATAGATGTTTCAATTACATATTTTTTTATGGGAAAGTAGGTACGGACGTCTTTGGGTGTTCATAGGGTTCATAGGGTACACTTCACACGACGTAACTTTCACCATTTCCACCTATGATAGAAATACCACGTCTATCAATTTTCGGAAGTTGTATATATTTAAATTTTACAATCTGTTTCGTATATGTGTTGTAATAATCCTTAGCGCGACCGGCATCCGAAGCTTATTCATTCCCCTTAAATAGCCACAGATGTCACTAATGATGTACCTTTTTTTGTGATTGGAATTTTTTAGCAATATCCTTTACATGTGTAACGAGACTCTTCGGAATTATTAGCAATACAATACGCCTGCAATATCGTTTTCATATTTTCTTCTCCCATTTCCCATTTCATTTGGAGTCTGCTCTCATTATTCTTTTATTCCCGATTCCCTATTCTGTGCCATCGCTGCGTCCAACCGGGTCTTTTTCAGGTCTCCACCATGCGGCGTTGGGTCGACCTCTACCTCTTCAAGTTTGTGTTTACTGGGGTATTATGCCGTGTTGTTACGACCTTTCGGGCCGACGTTTCGGATCCCATTGCAGGGTCCATCATCAGGGCTGATGTGTTGTCTTGAATGTTGGTGTTGTGGCTTGCAATACCGTGCCGAAGTCATGATGTGTTTGTATTGTGTTGTATGTATGATTCATCTGTTGTCTGATCACTATCTCTGCGACGAGAATGACTTTGAAGCGCCGGATACCAAGATGTTTTTAATTTGAGACCATCATCTCTATTAATGTTTATCGGATGCTTGTAGATTTCTAGTGCTTCCTTGATAAGACGCGCATGGTGACTCTTAGGCTTTCCAAGGATTTTCGGTTCGAACAACACAAACACATCATGACTTCGGCACGGTATTGCAAGCCGATACTTAACCACAACACCAACATTCAAGACAACACATCATCCCTGATGATGGACCCTGCAATGGGATCCGAAACGTCGTAACAACACGGCATAATACCCCAGTAAACTCAAACTTGAAGATTCTGAGCGGCCGTGAAAACCTAAGAACATTCTTGACCTCTACCTCTTTTGGTTTCTTGTATTTTGAGTGCGGTATCTATATGCCTGATTACATGCTCATATCATTTCAGTCGCGATTCTTTCCCTTTTCAGTAACAGAGACCACTCTAAATCCACAATTAGCATTTTAGCATCTTCACTTCACTGGTATGGGGTTTTTGCCGGTGCACCTTCGTTATTGTCCAGCATTTTGAGCTGTAGATCATTGCAGGTCTTACTTTTCTAAATTTTTTTATATAATTTTCTTTATATGAAAAGCGAGTGGGCGGGCTCGCGGAGGGTTCTCGGTGTTTAACAGCGCGACATGAGAGACCACAGATAATAGATAAAAACGGAGCACTTGATACTTTGAAAATATGCCATCCCGTATTTAAAAAAGTCGGTAGCAGCAAGTCCTAAGTTTATTCCTACTAGGGATGGGTCGTCCACGTCCGTCCATCGACGAGACGATCAACTAGTTGAATTCGTCAACTAGTTGACGCTTCAACTTCGTTACGTGGACATTAATAACCTCGCAGGACTATATTCCTGCCTTGATTATGAGTCGAAAGCTATCATCATGACCTAATATCAATAGTTATGGAGATGTGCGACATCAAAGTTTGAATTTTTTCAATATATCTGACTTATTTTTTGGAAAACGTTGGACTATCACTACACTAACTCAAATCGATTACGAAAAATTCATTCGTTTCAATACAAGTTAAATAAAATGATAAAAACCTTTACATTTATTTATTATCTATAAATTTATAAATAAATACATAATTTAAAAATACTTTACATTTGAGATGTTATCTAGAAATTTATTGAAGAATAAATCTTTCAAAGTCAGGCTTTCACTTTGTGGTGACATTATTAATAAATAAATATATCTGTATTATTTGTCAACTTTAGTTTAAGGCTCAATATGAGAAAAGGAACATTGTTCCCGAAACATGTCAAAAATCAATAAAAAGTGGTGTAAACAAAATTATAATAGATTTATTTTTTTATCTATAAAGTTGAAAATAGATCAACTAGTTGACGAATTCAACTAGTTGACCGTCTCGTCGATGGACGGACGTGGACGACCCATCCCTAATTCCTACCGCACGCCCCTACATTCATGCCTTACGTTAAGGGATGATGCGTCACTCTCCCGATAGATGGAGCCTCCTTGCCCCAGCGCGTAGCACGATCCGATTACGATCAGTCTCATCTATCATTCATCGTATTCGTCTGAAGAGCTGCGACAAAAACGATAAGATAAAAGAAATAGGAGAACGTGAAGAATGCACGAAATATCCATGTTTTAGTAAAAACAATCACAGAGGGACGTGTTTTAGTAAAAACAATTCGGGTAGTCTTGTCGTAACACCCGTTGTTTTGTGGATTGTTTCGTTAACCCATTTTCTAGAGATTGCGCAAGTTATTAAGGGTAACGCGAAGCATAAGATGATATCAGGCAAGGCTCGGAGGGATCGCGTGAGGAACACCAGAATAAATACGCAGTCAACTGGAGTTTGGATCAGTAGTCTGGACACTCATTCGGCCCGATTCTGAAAATAACAATGTCTGGATCTTTAAGATCTTTATCCCAACACTTAATAGACGATAATAGAAATTAAAAATGTCCAGAGCGGATTTTGTAATTCTACGGCTCAAATACACTGTATTAAAAGATGATATAAGAAAGATTGTTTCTTACAAACGTATCAATTTCTTCATCCACAGCGTCCAGATGAAATATCATGGCTAAACTTGTCATGACCGCGTTACCGCGTATTCAAATCTTCCCATCTTGACATTTGACAGATAAAAATTTACGTCTTTTATCTTCCCTCTATATCTATCTCATGTAGAAACTTACAGAAACAAACACCGACGGAAAGCTATGTCTCGTTTATTTTTAATTTTTATTATCGTCTATTAAGTGTTGGGATAAAGATCTAAAGATCCAGACATTGTTATTTTCAGAATACGGATGATTATTCTACATACAGTGAGCGACTTGAAAATATCCAACACAAATTTTTCAGTATTTTAAATTTCCGTTCCCGTTTAGAATTCAACTCATACACAGAAAGCGATTGTTACCATAAAATCCCTCCTCTATCATATCGAAGACGCATACAAGATCTGTGTGTTATCTTTATAAAATCTTGAATAACTTGGTTGACTCGCCCTATTTATTAGAGCAAATAGGTTTAAGTTGTCCTACACACTCAACGCGTTCAAATAATTTATTTTACGCAAAATTTGGTAGGACTAACTACTTAAAAAACTGCTTTGTAACTCGTTGCACCTCAAAATACAATATCTTAAATTCTACAAATAATCTTGACAATTTGCTTTTATTTAAAATGAAACTCCGTAATCTCATTTAAGACTATTGATTTGATACTTCTTTAATTGAATCCCATTCCCTCCCTCTCCCCACCCCTCCCATTTTATGCATTATCATAATTTAAATCTTTGAAATATTTATTATTTATCACATATTCTTTATCATTGTTTTTTATTTAGTTTTTTTTACCAGCTTTGAGGAAACTATACTGGTCATACTCACGAATATTTTTTTGATATTATATAAAAAAAATTAAAATTAGCGAAGTAGGGACTGCTATGATCACATACATGAGAATTTTGAGGTTGCAGCGGAGGGTAGCTGTCAGATCAGACCACAGAAATCGGACCACGGAAAAAGGTTCTAACTTTGAGAGAGATACGTGAAAATATACAAATCTTCTTATTTAAGTACGACGAACACCGAATACCGACGTATATCAACAACTAGTTTATTTTTTATTTTAATTTTCGTCTATTAAGTGTTGCGATGAAGATCTGACATCGCAAATTGCAATACTGCTATGTTCAGAATAGCGCAGAATATTGTAACATAACTCAACAAAACCTGCAAATACTATGTAAAACTATCATTCGAGGCATAGTCGCCATCATCGCCAAGTACTGCTTCGCATTTGCTCGAAGACGGTGATTCCTAGGGCGAAGAGTGTCCAGCCCAGTTCACAGGACCTGCTCATCAAGACCCGAATATTGACCTTCTTCTGACTTCTCTGCTATCACTAGATTTGAAGCTATAGGAAAAGCTATATATTAGGTCCTTACATATGAAATTGGCGTTTTGCCGTACTGGCAAATTTGATCTCAAATATCTTCTCTTTGGTTAGGAATTCCAAATCCAAATTTATACAGCTATTTACTCATGTATTGGTGTTTTGAAAATTATAATTCATTTGTTTTTTCCTCAATTGTTTTTTTCTTTGCGTCACTCAGTTTACAAAATGAAAAACTTGAAATATCGCGTATTTACGAGTACGACCAAAAGGTTGATAATGAGAAGAATTGAAGGCTATGTGAAAGAGAGAAAACCCATCGCAACACAAATCCGAGTTAGCTGCAGGCTGCGGTGTTAGTGATAAAACTGTTTAATCCACTTGAAGCAAATTCGTAAGGTGAAAAAGCTTGAAAGGTGGGTACCTCACGAATTGAGTGAAGCAAATCAACAAACGCGCGTTGACTGCTGCGTTGCATTACTCAACCGGCACAATAATGAAGGGATTTTAAATCGAGATCATTACCTGTGATGAAAAGTAGATCCTGTACGATAATCGGAAGCGCTCATCGCAATGGCTGAACCCTGCCGAACCAGCCAAACCATGCCCCAAGCGAAAATTGACTCCGAAAAGTTACTTGTGAGCGTTTGGTGGACTAGTGCTGGTGTCGTTCACTACAGCTTTCTTAAATCTGGCCAGACGATTACGGCAGATGTCTATTGTCAGCAACTGCAAACCATGATGGAAAAGCTAGCTGCTAAACAACTGAGGCTGGTTAATCGCTCTAGGCCACTGCTGCTTCATGATAACGCTAGACCACACACTGCACAACAGACGGCTACCAAATTAGAGGAGCTTCAATTGGAATGTCTAAGACATCCACCGTACTCTCCGGACCTTGCCCCAACAGATTACCATTTTTTTCGAAATTTGGATAACTTCTTGCAAAGGAAAAAAGTCAACTCCGATGGGGCAGTCCAAACCGCCTTCAAAGATTTTATTGATTCCCGTCCG
>JADDOH010013356.1:0-14472 GCA_016648135.1 Agrypnia vestita | reverse complement strand
CTAAGGGATGCCCCCTTTCCACCGTCGGTCACGCCTCAGGCCGGCGAGAAGAGAATATAAGGCGAAGCCAGCCGCCGAGAAACCAGTTGAAGTTGGAGTAGAGTTGAGTTGAAGTTGGAGTTAGGAGTTGAAGTTAGAAGCTGAAGGTGGAGAGACCAGGAACTCTAGCCTGACCCGTAAAATCGGTCCGGCCGAATACCCTGGTGACTCTCGAAGAAAGTAAGTCCGAACGGTAGCGACCACCGAATCGGCATCGCGACGCCAGAAACGACGTATCAGAAACCGCGACGCACAGTGTACCGCCGCGACGCTCAGTGACAAAAGAAGCGACGCACCGCTGCCGGCCGCCACGACGCCGACGTCAGAAGCCGCCGACGTAGCCTGCACAGTCAGAGGACGACGCCGACGTCAGAAGCCGCCGACGTAGCCTGCACAGTCAGAGGACGACGCCGACACCAGAAGCCGCCGCCCACCACGAAGCAGCACGAAGAAGACACTTGCCGAACTCTCCGAAACAGGTTACCCCGATCTAAAGACTTTTTCTCCGCCCACCTGGTTCTACCGAAGTGTTAATTTAATCTCGTCACCATTCATTTTAGCAGTAAGATCAGATTTTTTATGTGTTTTGCCTTTTTCTTTCTGTGTTTATAATTTTGTCCTCTCCCTCTAAATTAGGGTTCATGTAATTTTTAATTTAGTAACCACTTTGCTGCGTCGTATGTAAGTTAGGATTAATGTTTCATGTAATTTAATTTGCTACAGTGCCCAATATAGAGACTTGTAAAATTGTTTCGATTTTATTATTTTTATATCCCTTCACCCGCCTCGAGATATCAGTGTCCTAGTCAGTCACCTGACGTTTTGATTGTACCTAGGGGAGGGCGTAACCGCCGGCATACGTAGATCTGAGATCTCCCGGCCGGTTTACCACACCGTGATTTTATATCACCTCTGACCCCTCAGACCTTACCCCCCCGACTCTGGTATATCAAGTGGCGCTTCCAACGCGGGGCTCGTGCGTATAAAGCACGCCGGAAAAGGGTTTTCTGGCGGATGCCACCCTGAGATTCAGATTAAAGACACTGATATCAAGCGAGTGAAACGAGGGATAATAGAATCAAGCCAATCGGTTGGTACTTATACCTTAAAGTACCTGGCGCCCACAGACCTAAGTAATCGAGCCTAATAACTTACCCGGTCGGTACCATATGATAAACTCGTGTGCGACGAATCGTGCACCTAACCATGGGGTTCCGTAAAGAAATAAAATCGTGCGCGGAAAGGGAACAATTTCGCCAACCGCCACAAGTAGGAATATGTTACTATGTCATTTTCCTGCAGACGATTTTTGTCGCGATAAGGCTCGCGGCGCGAGTAGAACCGCGGATTTCACGAAGGGCGGATAGCGTTGTACAGTCGGCGAATCTTTTCGCGGTTTTGATATGTCCGGGGAGACAACCGGATACCAAAATGTTATTTTATCGGGGCACCAAAATAAAGACATTGTAGTAAGAATAGATTTAAAGTAAAGTACAGACGATTACAACAGCAGTTCTTTTCCCGGAAACACTTCTAATTTTTTTCTCGTTTATATAAGTTAGAATTAAGTGGAAATATTAGAAATTAGTTAACACGTAAGAATAAAATATATTCCGATGGATTATCGAAATGACAGCGGTGTGCCGACAGTCAAACCATTTTGGTTTCGTCTCGGACAATGGGCGCCGGGAAAGGTTGTTTTATGATGCACTCGAGCTAGGAATAGTAAATAGCGGGTCAATGGCCCCAGGCGCCGATAATCCCCATAACACCCCATTGTTACTTAATTAGGAGGGGCCGACCGAGTACTTCAAAAATGTATATTTAGGTCGAGTTTACGGTCGCTGACGATAATGAGTTTAGTGTAGGTCCTAATGTGCCCACTCATTGAGGACAACTGGTAATGTTTTACTGCCTCTGGGTGAATAATAATTGTAGTCGTAGTAAGAAAGGGAGATTCAGAGTATTTTTTTCTCTCTCGTTATCGTACACTTGAATATAGAGTAGGCGCCACTTTCTATTTTACCGTTTTTTTTTATCCGTTGTTTAAGATTTACTATCGGACCGGAAGTGGGTTAAGTACCAAGCGATGCGTAGTTCGGAATTCGCGATAAATAGGATACGAGGTGGCCGAGGCGACGATGTAGGCATTATTTGTTTTTTTTAAATATTCATAATTCTCCTTGTTCACAACCGGTCTCAGTGCGAGGCGCGTTAGTGCGGCGTGTGTTTCCTTGTATGTGTTGTGGCGCCGGAATATGCAGCGGGCGTAGAACAGAGTCCAGCAAGGCTAGAGCGCTGAATGCGGACGCAGGGATGACAAGGTAGGACGAAGCAGGACGAGCATGAGACGACGGAGGACCCAGGCAGCGGTCACGAGCACGGTTCCATCATCGGCAGGGCGCCGATATGGATGCATAAGGGGGAGACGACGAAGGAAACCGCCGGAGCACAAGGGCGTGTTAGGCGAGGAAGGACCCGAAAGGGGGGTCGCGGGCGCGGACTCCATCGTCGGCAGGGCGCCGACATGGACCCGCCGGGGTGAAGTGAGAAAAAGAGCGAGGAGGGCTGCATAGGAAAACGCACACATACACACACGCACGCACGCAAGTAATAACCGAAAGGGAGATGAGTGACACCGGAAGCCAGAAGGCTGGAGAATTTTTTTTTCCGTTTTCCCTGTTCCCCAATATAGTTTGATAACCCCTAGGTCAGGAGTCAGTCCGAGATATTTTTTTTTGTTGTTTTGTCGCCTTGGCTCTTCGCGCGGAACGATAGGTTAGGTCGCTGGGCTAATGCTGAAGAGGGAGTGCTAGCGACCACTAAACGCACATCAGGTGGCCTAATAATAACCGGTTCGCGTCAACTCGGGGGGGTGCGTGTTGATGTACCGGAATATGACGCGAACCAGGTTATTAATTTTGTCCTAGGGCAATACCGAAATCAAAGCGCCCATGTTTCGAAGATCACGCGCCATGTGGTCACAGCCAGGACAGCCCCGGCATGTTCGATCTTTTGTTCGAGGACGAAATATGTGACCTATTGTTCAAAAAAATAACATTGCGACGGACGATCGTCTTAGGATAGCCCGCCATAAAACATATGAAACAATGAATTAGAAAGTTAGGGTTGCCGAAGGGTTGCCGAAGACATTAAAGTGCACGGCCTTTTGTTAGGATGGGCAATACGTTCGCAACCTTTTGTTCTTAAGTAACATCTTGGAAGGGTAAAAACGGTAAACCTTTTCTTGCAGCGGGACGTATATCTCTAACCCCGATTAAACAATAGAAAGAACATCTTGGCCAAATGCGAACACATGGGACAACGGTTTAGAAAGCTGCGTTTGTTAGAGAAGTCGCCATTGTTTTGGGAAAGACATTTTTTAGAAAAACAAGATAATAATTCCGAAAGTCGTCGCAGTAAACTTACTATTGTCCTCGACAGACAATAGAGATGTTTTAGAAAGCGCTGACATACCGATCCACCACATGGCGACAGTATCAATTTGACATTGCAATTTGAAATAATAACGAGATCATCCCGAATTAATCTAACTTGTAGCAAATAATAAAAAATGTATTGATCGTAACAAAAGGAAAAAAACTGGATTGTATTATTGCCGACGATGTTTGATATTGATGTAATATATAATATATAACGTAATAGAATATTATCTCGTGAAAAGATGTAACACGGTTGAAGAGATATAAGATTCCGACTTTTTAGTTTTTGAAATCTGTCTGCAGAATGAATTTTAGCACACGGGGTTGTAACAAAATAGTTTAATTAATTGCAAATAAGTAAATGCCGTGTTGAATAAACATTAATATTACTTTAGATCGAGGCTTTCATGTCTTATGTTTTCATGTATTACACCTAGTTGAATAATGTTAATTTGTGAGTTTTAATTATTTTTAAGAATAATGTTAATTTGTCATTAGTTATTCAAGCTCCCAATATTGTGTTTTTTGTTATACAAATTTGTAGGTTGTAGGTATATAACCTATCTGTAAACATGCAATTAATGTTTTGATTACTCGTTTAAGCAATATGATTTGTCGGTCTGTTTTAAAATAGTTGTTTTAATCTAGTAATAATAAAGCTTTTGAGCTTTATTATTATTTATTTGTAATTAATTTCACTCTTTACGGTACACCATTCACTTTGGTATTTGTCCGCTTTAAAAAAAAAGAAGAACTTATGTTCTTCTTTTCTTCGAAAATTATGAAGTTAGTTAATTGTAGTAGGGACTTCCGCTACTGGTAGTGTTTCAGAATAATTCTTGTTTGGAAAATTTTCAATTGTCTGCCTGGTGGAATGTGGCTTATATAATTTTTTTTAGTGTTCTCTATTTTTATTCTTTTCTTATATTCTTATACCAGGGGTGGAAGAAAGCTGATTTGATAAGATAATGATTAGTATAATGAAAGTCCTAAAAAAAATGTTTTGCATTCAATCCAGCTTACATATTGAAGTAAGAATTTTCATTATTTAGGTGTAAATAATGTTACATTAATTAATTTACGCCAAGTTTTCTTAATTTTTCTTCTAGTAATAAGGTTTAACATAATTTCTTGAAAAAAAAATGTTTATCGAATTTGATTATGTTAGTATATGTAAGCATTCCTTTCGGGAAAGTGGCGTTGATGCAAATTCATGTACTTTGTAATCCCAAAAGAAATTACAAAGATGTATACAGAACATTAACATTAGGGGACCCGCTTGAAGCATGTATCCCATGTAAATAAGTTTTTATGTTAATTGATTCACTAAGAAATGCCACGATGTCTGTATAATTTTAGCCCTTTGTTTTGTATCTCTATGTCACATATTGACAAGTATGTTTGGTCCAACTAAGAAGTACGATAGCTTGTTTTATTTAAGCTAAAATTAAAAATAAAACTAAGTATCAAGTACATGTTGTCATTGTTAAAGAAAAAAAAAATTAAAAAGAAAAATAAAGGAAGAGAATATGCGGAGTGGTAAATTTTAAATGCCGTCCGGTGTATCATATATAAAAGAAAAACAAATAATAATGATTTTGTGGAGGTATCGAAGATAATCAATGTAAAATGATAAGGGTTGACCTGTAATGTTGTAATGTATAAATAACGTTAAATATTGGGAGGCCTACTGTAAGAATCAAACCGACGACTTAATGATAAGATTAATATTGTAATGCATACTCAAGGAATTTTACTGTGATCTAATGAAACCCTGCGTCAATCCCATGTAATTAGTCAATAATGGTAGAAATAACTGCTCGATAAAAATATGTCTGGCGTGTCGATTTAATTAAGTATGTATATGTAAGCAGTTTTATTTTTGGGTAATGTTGGGTAAAGTGTTGATGCGGATTTGTGTTTTCAATTTTCCGCCTTTGCCAATTTGTACTGTAGTATTTTCCTTAAGTTTAATTCATTTTGCAATGTGTTTTGGTGACGGGATAGGGATATGAACAGTGAACAAAGCGTTCGTGAAATAACAAAGTGTTTAGGCCTACATACCAGAAAAGCATCGAGATTAGCCGCAAACTGGGAGAACAATAGGGGGCGTAACATATGCGACGCCGGGTCCCGTAACCAGTAACGTCCATCGGGGCCTGGGATGGACCCAGAGGAAGCCAATGGACGACGAGGGTGGATCAAGAGCGGCCCGACCGGGAGACGGTCTACATCATCCGGACCAATAGGGAGCTAAGGGATGCCCCCTTTCCACCGTCGGTCACGCCTCAGGCCGGCGAGAAGAGAATATAAGGCGAAGCCAGCCGCCGAAGAGTTGAGTCGAGTTGAGGAGTTGAAGTTGGAGTTAGGAGTTGAAGTTAGAAGCTGAAGGTGGAGAGACCAGGAACTCTAGCCTGACCCGTAAAATCGGTCCGGCCGAATACCCTGGTAACTCTCGAAGAAAGTAAGTCCGAACGGTAGCGACCACCGAATCGGCATCGCGACGCCAGAAACGACGTATCAGAAACCGCGACGCACAGTGTACCGCCGCGACGCCCAGTGACAAAAGAAGCGACGTCTCGCTACCGACCGCCACGACGCCGACGTCAGAAGCCGCCGACGTAGCCTGCACAGTCAGAGGACGACGCCGACGTCAGAAGCCGCCGACGTAGCCTGCACAGTCAGAGGACGACGCCGACACCAGAAGCCGCCGCCCACCACGAAGCAGCACGAAGAAGACACTTGCCGAACTCTCCGAAACAGGTTACCCCGATCTAAAGACTTTTTCTCCGCCCACCTGTTTCTACCGAAGTGTTAATTTAATCTCGTCACCATACATTTTAGCAGTAAGATCAGATTTTTTATGTGTTTTGCCTTTTTCTTTCTTTGTTTATAATTTTGTCCTCTCCCTCTAAATTAGGGTTCATGTAATTTTTAATTTAGTAACCACTTTGCTGCGTCGTATGTAAGTTAGGATTAATGTTTCATGTAATTTAATTTGCTACAGTGCCCAATATAGAGACTTGTAAAATTGTTTCGATTTTATTATTTTTATATCCCTTCACCCGCCTCGAGATATCAGTGTCCTAGTCAGTCACCTGACGTTTTGATTATACCTAGGGGAGGGCGTAACCGCCGGCTTACGTAGATCTGAGATCTCCCGGCCGGTTTACCACACCGTGATTTTATATCACCTCTGACCCTTCTGACCTTACCCCCCCTACTCTGGTATATCAACTACTTGTACGGAGTATGTTTCATTTAACATGTACAATGCAATAACATGTAAAGAAGACCACTTCACATATGAGCATTTTTCTTGATTTTGGATGGCTTGTCCAAATAAGGTCCGGTTGTTTCATGTTGGATTTGAATAAAAGTTCGTTTAAAGCATATATTTTTAAGGAAGGGGCTCGTCCGATTAGTGGAGAACGCAAAATTCTATGCTTTGAACGAACTCTTACTTTGATCCAACTTGAAATATTCGGCCCTTAGTCCGCAATAGCGGCCCTCGAGCCCGGTGGATTTCCATGCGAGTTGTTCCGGGTCCGATTTCCACTAGGGTCACAATACAGCTGTGGGATTTTATCGGATTTTGATATTCTTGCTTTGCATTTCGCTACAAAATAGGGCCTTATAAGATGTTGGATCGTTTTAAATTAAAATTAAATAGGTACTTTTATTGTAATTGGTAGAATACAAGTGTTGGGACACCCCGTGTACACCACTATAAATATTAATATGCAACGCTTAATGAACTGTTTTACAATCGATTCATGTCTTTAGGTCTGTGTCAACACAAGATATTCCACAAATAGAAAGCAAAGCTATAAATGGTGGACGCTGACGGATATCTACCATTATCTAAGGTTAAGTATCACGACCAAACTTTTAAGATTTTTTTTAATGTTTTATTTCTAAGTTCCAGGATACATCTATTTTTCATATGTATTCATGTACAGATAGATTCACATGCTTATTACTGGCATGCTCGTTATCATGAACGAATGTGCATAATATGCATGCTCAAAGTTAACAATCAAACACACATGCTTATTAATGGCATGCTCTTGTCATATAATAGAGAGGAACTCTAGTTCAAAATTGAAACTGTTCAAACTGAAATAGAAAAACCATAAATCAACCATAAATCATAATCAAGAGAAACCATAAATCAAAATTGTTCCCAAGTTTCCATCCGAACTTTTTTGATTTTGATTTTTATAATTTTAATTGTAAGATTTAAATCATTCATGTCCTTTAATAAAGTTTCATAAAAAATATTTTTTGCTATATTATTTTTACATAGCGGTGACCGAGTATTCCACAGGCATTCGTGATTCCTATAATAAGTCACGAAAAGTAATGTTTCGTAACCTTCCCAACGCGCCATATTTATTTCATCTGTCACAGACTGAGAAGATCGCATTAATAATCGATACTAGCCGCTAATGACATTAGCATGCTCATAATAAGCAAGCCTGTTCACACATGCTCAAAAGATACCCCTTCTCATGGTGAATGACATTAGCGTGCTCATAAATCAACCGGCGTTTGATTTTTGAGCATGCCACTAATGAGCATGCTCATTACTAGCAATGTGCGTACACACATGCTACTAATAAGCAAGGGCTAAAGAAGGTCAATACTGCGCATGCTCACGTGCCACTAATGAGCATGTGTATCAGTACCTTTATGCTTTTTTTATTGTTCCACTATTAACAAAAAGTGATAACATATATAATCATTGAACTCCTAATTGTTAATTATAACCCCCTCTTATAGTGAACAGTCGTACTCGTAACGTAAGTATTGCTACTAGCTATGAGACACGCCGTATAATAAATTTTAAATTAAAAAAGCGGCCCCCATAGCCCGGTGGGCATGACACTGGCGTCTCATACCGAGGGTTCCGGGATCGATTACCGGTGAGGTATAAATCTTTGTGATTTACCAGATCTTGGGTGTTTTTATATTGTAACGGCTTCAGTTATTGCGCTTCTTGGACTGTTGAAGCTTTTAAAATAAAGGGAAAAAAATTAAAAGGAAAAATAATTATTTTTAATTTTATTATTAAAATAATTATAAATAATTGCTACCTGTTCGTACCCAGCGTTGCTCGGGTTAAGAATTTAGTTAGAAATAATAGGGTAAAGGGGGGGGGGGAGTGTTTGTTATCCGGCGGGTCCTAATGAATGAATAAGTATGCATAATTTGGGAAAGATCGGTCAAACGGTGTAGATTTGCACAGAAAATATATTAGGGAGAGGGTGGGGAAAGGGAGAAGGGAGAAATATCACCTACCTTTACATGCGTAAAAGTACATCAACTTAAGAAGTATTCTCGCTGGGAACACTATAAAAAAGGTTTCAGGTTGATTTGGTGTCTGTGAGAGCTGTAATCTCACTTTGATTGATTTCCAGTGAAATTTCAATTATTAGAAAAAATGTGTTTTTATCATACAACTGCCGATAACTGACTATATCGTGCAGTGTGTATTGAACAATAAAATGTGACACTCCGTTTTTACATACAGTCATGATGCAATTCTGTCAAGCTCCTGGATTTCAACAAGGAATTCCAAATTCTGAAATGAGAGATATTCATAAGCGTTTATAGTACAATATTATGCCAGTATGAAAGACATGTCTGGATCACGCTGTACAATACATTTGTTTGTTCAAAGCGAGGCGTAATTTTACTTTCCGAGAGCATAATTTCTCTCGATTCATTATTTTAATTGCGAGTTCCAGACCTGTCGCCCAGGTTACGGACTTAGACACGGTATTCATCCCCGACGGGGTCGGGGGCGACCAACTGCTGATGATGATGATACCCGGTTGTCAATCAAATATCTATTCATCACAACAGGGTATCAATGCTCTTTATGTGTGGAATAAAATCACTTCCCGCCTTCTCTCCTCTATTTGGAGCAATGAAATGCGACATTTTTATTACATACAATTGTGATTCAGTCTCATTAAGATCTCTGAAACAATTCAATAAATTCCATAATTTTTAGAAAACTCTGAGATGTTAAAAAATCTGAAAATTAAGATTTTCATATAACGTTTCTCAATAAAAAACATATACATTTCAGCTCATGTCGTACCTGCATTTTCATTGCTCCCAGTGAGATGTGATTTTATGAGGCTACTTCCTCTCAATTCGCTCCCCCCTTTCTCGGCTGCCGCCGCCTGACGCCCCGTCCCGATCGAAAACTCGCGCGCCATCCTCGGCACGGTACTCCAACCGGGTCGCGGCGATCGGCAGCGGCCCTGAAAGGGACCTTTGTGGAGAATACTGTCTCCGCCCTACTTCACTCACAGCAGAGGTTTCTATCCTTTATGTGACGCGGTTGCGTCAACTGCAAAACTCGAGAGTTCTGTTGCCTGACGGTATTATCAGGTCTTGTCCCGTCCAGTCCGTAACAATACGTTTACAAAAAAAGTCACGTCTTCCACTGCACTGGTATTTACTAACATTTTTTAATCTATATTCCGGAGAAGAGTAGGTATTCAGAATATTTTGAGTTTGTTCAAATCTTTCAGAACAGTGCTGGATTTATGTCACAGAGACATTATTAATCAATTAATGTATATTATAGAAATCTCACAGAGACGAAACTACTTATTTCTTATGGGAAAATAGGTAAGTGATCACTTAAGCCAACCATAAGATAGGCCAACCACAAGTCCTATGTACACCCAAATGACTTCTATACCTACTTTTCCATAAGAAATACAGTTTCGTCTCTGTGAGATTTCTATAATATACATTAATAGAGTAGGTATTCTCTATGTGTTAGTACAAAAAAGTAAAAAAAGTAGTTTTGGTAGATATCCGAGTTTACGTAGGGACCATCGAAACAGTTCACTAGTTCAACCACCAAAGCAACCTCAGCCCTCATACTTACCATATGCTTACACGACTAGAAGCTCCTTACTATCAGCTACCTGTGTTGTGACCTCAGTGGGAATCGTACCGGAACTTCTGGTATGGACACTGGACTGCGAGGGCCGCTATAGCGGACTAATTCGGAGGAGCGGGTGTTACCCAGAAACTAAAAATGATTTAGTTTACATCTTTTCACTTATGTTCGTACTATAAATGATTGTTAAACTAAAATAAATCACTATTAAAATAAAATTTCACAAAATTGCTTACAAATGTTTTTTTTTTATTTATATTTTTGTATTTTTAAGTCTATTACGAGTATAAAAGTATGCGATTAAAATCTAATTAAATTAAAAAGAATGTTTTTGGAAAATATAATTATATTAATATTTTAGTTGTTCGTATCGGCGTTGCACGGGTTAACATTAAGTTGAAAATAAATTTGTGGGGAAAACAAAGGTTCCTTGGAAAACCTTTAATTAAATAAATGTTTCCATTTAATCATGGCTGGGACGTATAGGATGTCTAGGGAAGAAATGTGGGATATTTTTTACCGCCGGGAATACGTACGCAAAATTTGGGTCCAATCGGTCAAACGGTGTAGATTTGTACACAAAATATATCTGGGGTAGGGGGTGGGGTAGAGAAGGAAGAGAAAATGTCGTTTATATTACCTACCTAGTTCTAAAGAATAAGTTTCCAAATTTTGAGTCCGATCGGTCAAACGGTACAGATTTGCATTGAAAATATATCAGGAGATGGAAAGGGATAGAAGGGAAGGAGGGAAATATCACCTATGTTACCTGCCTGTTCCTAAAGAAAACGTTTCCAAATGTTGAGACCGATCGGTCGAATAGTACAGATTTGCATTGAAAATATATCATGGGGAGGGGAAGGGGTAAAAGAGGAGGGTCCTAAAGCATAAGTATACAAAATTTGAGTTGAATAAGACAAACGGTGTAGATTTTTATTAAAAACAGACATAGTATATATATACAATATAAAATATTTTGGTGATTCAAACACAAAATGGTTTTTCAAACATATGTACAGCTTATTCCTTAAAAATGCAGTTCATTAAAAAAATACTTTCTGATTGATTGCACTCATAAGAGCACTGTGAATAAAAGAAATTTAACCCCCCAGTGTGTGAAAGTATATATATATTTTTAAGTGTTATTTACGATTACGAAAAATTGCACTGTGAAAGAGAAAATATTTTCTTCAGTGAGCTGACGCAAATGTACATCTAGGCCGGAGCAACTTTCATCTTCCGTCGCGGAACGCCGCTACATTTCTTTCAACATAATAAGGGCTTAAAACATACCACGCGGACGTTCGGTTGATCCATTGCGTTTAAGCTGTTAACAAAGTTTTGCAAGATGTTGGTAAGAATTAAAAAAAAATTGCTTTGGCAATTTGATGGGAAGGAAGAGACGTGGCGGAAGATTCGCGCAGTATGGCGCTGGCAGCAAACTTGATTTCTGATTGCAAGAATAACACTGCGAATATGAAACGTTTCTATCGAATGTGCGTTAGAACACATCCTTTTTAAGTTTTACTTATTAATGCATGAATAATTGCAGTGCGAATATGAAATCAGCTTTTCTCTAGAGTGCGAAAGAGCATGTGTTTTTAAGTGTGACTTCTGATTGCACGAATAACCGCACTGCGAACACTAAAAAAGTTTTTTTCCAGTGTGTTTAAGTACGTGTACTTTTAAATTTGACTTATAATTGCACGAATAACTGCACTGCGAACATGAAAACAGTTTTTCTCCAGAGTGCGTAAGAGCATGTGTTTTTAAACTTGACTTTCGATTGCACGAATAATTGCACTGCGAACATGAAAACAGTTTTTCTCCAGAATGTGTAAGAGCATGTGTTTTTAAGTTTGACTCTCGATTGCCTGAATAATTGCACTGTGTACATGAAAACGGTTTTTTTCCAGAGTGCTTAAGAGCATGTGTTTTTAAACTTGACTTATGATTGCACGAATAATTGCACTGCGAACATGAAAACAGTTTTTCTCCAGAGTGCGTAAGAGCATGTGTTTTTAAATTTGACTTATGATTGCACGAATAATTGCACTGAGAACATGAAAATAGTTTTTCTCCAGAGTGCGTAAGAGCATGTGTTTTTAAACTTGACTTATCATTGCAAGAATAGTTGCACTGCGAACATGAAAACAGTTTTTCTCCAGAGTGCGTAAGAGCATGTGTTTTTAAATTTGACTTATGATTGCACGAATAATTGCACTGCAAACATGAAAATAGTTTTTCTCCAGAGTGCGTAAGAGCATGTGTTTTTAAACTTGACTTTCGATTGCACGAATAATTGCACTGCGAACATGAAAACAGTTTTTCTCCAGAATGTGTAAGAGCATGTGTTTTTAAGTTTGACTCTCGATTGCCTGAATAATTGCACTGTGTACATGAAAACGGTTTTTTTCCAGAGTGCGTAAGAGCATGTGTTTTTAAACTTGACTTATGATTGCACGAATAATTGCACTGCGAACATGAAAACAGTTTTTCTCCAGAGTGCGTAAGAGCATGTGCTTTTAAGTTTGACTTTAGACTGCATGAATAATTGCACTGCGTACATGAAAACGGTTTTTTTCCAGAGTGCGTAAGAGCATGTGTTTTTAAAATTGACTTATGATTGCACGAATAATTGCACTGCAAACATGAAAACAGTTTTTTTCCAGAGTGCGTAAGAGTATGGCTTTTTAAGTGCGATTTTGTATTGCATGAATAGTTGCACTGATAACATGAAAATAGTTTTTTTCCAGTGTGGTTAAGTACATGTATTTTAAAATTTGACTTTAGACTGCACGAATAATTGCACTGCGTACATGAAAACAGTTTTTCTCCAGAGTGCGTAAGAGCATGTCTTTTTAAACTTGACTTTCTATTGCACGAATAATTGCACTGCGAACATGAAAAATGTTTTTCTCCAGAGTGCGTAAGAGCATGTGTTTTTAAGTGTGACTTTCGATTGCACGAATAATTGCACTGCAAGCATGAAAACATCTTCTTATCAGCGGTGGTAAGCGTGCAACTGCTTGAGGATCTGTTAAGGTTGGAAGCTGTCTCCGGTTCCAGCTGATTTCCAGAGACAGAAGAAGACGCAGTCGAATTTTCCATGCAAGAATCTTGTATTCGCAAGAGACCTGCAAATTAAATATTTATCATTTAACAGCAACTTATGTACTGACTAAACTTCAATGTTGAAAGTATTCAAGTTTGTGTTTATTTCCAAACAATGAAAAATTCTGTTCGGATCTCTGCGGTCAGTATTAAACTATATAATTAGTACCATTTTTTGTTTAAGATTTTTCTTTACGGCTTCTAAACTGTTAAATGGTTGGTTGTTGATCATAGTGAACCAAACAGTTGATATATTAAGTATATATTAATTTGACTCTCTCGTAGTTACCTTGTACTTATGTCGCATGCAAAGCGGCGCTATTGCTTGTAATCCCTACTTATAATGCTTATAATTAATAATGTTCCTACTTTCTGCATTAACGCTGTGTCGGACAAGAAAAAACCGGTGGCCCTTAATCGGGCCTTTTTTACCAATCTCCAAATGTTGGCACTGATGAACATTTTATTAAAGAAAAAAAAGTGATTTTTTTGTATTTTGATTTTTTAGAATTAATTATTGCATTTTTTATCACATGAATTGTGAGCGCGAGCGCGCAGATGGGCAAGAATAAATAAAACCCTTTGGGTATGCCTAGCGCGCTCGACGCATTTTTTATTAAAAATAACCGAAGTTATTTATTGTAATTTTTGTATGTATGTTTTTTAAAGTTTATTTTTGACATCACTGGGAG
Organism: Agrypnia vestita; assembly: GCA_016648135.1. Classification (NCBI taxonomy): domain Eukaryota; kingdom Metazoa; phylum Arthropoda; class Insecta; order Trichoptera; family Phryganeidae; genus Agrypnia; species Agrypnia vestita. The sequence goes on along the minus strand of JADDOH010013356.1, from coordinate 253 downwards.
GACTTTATCGGATTAATTTTGTTGTTAAAAATGTTTTTGTGTATGTTGTAAGCGATGTAAGAAGAAATCGCGGCGGCATGATTTGATTCTTGAAAAAGATTTTAATCTTCCCAAATCGTAAGATTGGGCGACTGCAGTACGGTATCGCCACAGTCCGGGGGCATCGGTTTTACCCTCTAGCGACATCAGTACCGTGCCGAAGTCGCCATTTTATCGATACCGTGCCAAAGTCGCCATTTTTATCAAACACAAT
>JADDOH010013355.1:0-27153 GCA_016648135.1 Agrypnia vestita | reverse complement strand
GCTTCGCCTTGCATCCATTTATTCCACATTTCCAATTACGCCCCTTGCATGAATTGTGATGACCTGGGGTCCAAATATATAAACACAGGAAACAAAGTTTTTTCTCACGCGCGATATTATTTCGCTCGACCGCGGTTTTGCGCGCAAACTCAGTACATTTGGGAATCCAATGTGAAGTGGCCCCACACATTGCGCAATTTCGCGCGTTTTCGGAATTGTCCGGCGCGGTAAAATGTACTTGCGCGGTCTTCTTGGGCCGGGGATTCCATACACTAGATGCATCCTGGCCGCCATGTATTGCCGCGGAGTCCGCTATGGTTGTAAGCCATTTTGAAAAATCCTGTATAGTGCTGGATTCCGCCGCGGCTCTGGCTGAAAACCAGTTCATGCGAACCGCTAATGGTAACCGGCCTACCATTTCGCATAACAATTGCGGTGCGGCCAAATATCTCGGGTCGAGTCCTTCAACGGTCGCGACCGCGTTTCGGACTGCCGTTGAGAAATCCGCAAGACTTTCTGTCTCGCTCTGATCCGTAAGGCGCGGTAAATGTCTTACGCGATCTAACATTGAGCCGATAATTTTTTCCGGCTTTCCAAAATTTTGCTCTAGTACGCGCAAAATTTCCGGCACATTACGGGACAGCGTAATTAACGGCCCGACTACATTACGCGCTTTGCCTTTTAGCGAATTTCGCAGCCGCCATAGATTTTCCGCCGGTGTGAGCCCGCATATCTCTGTCGACTGGTCAAACTGCGCCTTGTACGCTCTCCATTCCAGCGGGTCTCCCGAAAAATCCGGCAAGTCTTTGGCATTTGATTGCCTCGCCATTAATGCCGCCATCCGCGGCTCATCTTGCGTCGGTTCGTAACGCAGGCTGTCGTTCGAGCGCGTAGATCGGATGGCCTCGGCCACCACGTCCGTCATCCGTCCGAACCAGTCTGTCGCAGGAATCCCGTCCCCGCTTGGTATGTGAAGGCCGCCGTGTGATGGCCCGCCCTCGGCATTTTTATCCCGGCGATCCGCTGTCTGCTCGGGACAATTATCCGATGATATCGACATCGGTTCCGCGCGGCTCCTTGTGGCGGAGCCCGCGCTTTCGGTTATACGGTGCCCCGCCGCGCTCGCAGCGGTGGCGCTGGCCGCGCCCGGTCCTCCGTGCGCGGTCCCGGGTTCACTCCCCGATGCCGCAACCCTTGTGAGTGTGAGTGCCCTCGCGTAGTTCTGTTCGTGCTTGTCTTGCAGCTCTTGTAGTTGTCGCCTATGGTGGCGATCTCGCCGGCGCATCTCGGCCCTGAGCGCTGCGATGGCCGCGCTTTCCGATGTGGGCGCCGCCGTCTGCCCCGCGCTCCCGGGCGGGGACTCCTGCTCCATATCGGATGCTGCGTTCTCCTCGTCCGATGATGCTGCCTGACTACGAGCGTCTCCTTCCTCAGATGTCTCGACTCGCGTTCCCGATCTTAAACCCGATCGCGACATTTTTGATCCGCGGCGATTTTTTTACGGCAATCGAAAATCGCAATCCGTCTCAAGAAGGACCAGCTGTTCCACACAAAATGGCGAACGGCAACGATTTAGCGGATTTGTAAATAGGGAAGTTGCACGATCCGATGCCTGGCCGCGGACACGCGAGTTTTGCGAGATTTTAATCAATAATTAATTAATTAAAAAATTAAAAAATTAAAAAATTAAAAATTTTAAAAATTTAAAATATTTAAAAATATTTGAAAAATTACAAAATTTATATTTCTACACTTTTATCACATTTTACTGAACAGGAAAGAGATTTTAAATAAAACACAGGTTCAGACTATACAAAAACGGTGCACTGAACCTGCAGAGTGACGGACATTACGACCGATAAAGCACAAGAAAAAGCGAGAATTTCACACTGCCTGGTCCATTTCACCTTCCTTTATTTATACCAAAAAAAATAGACATAACGGGATTTTAACGGTCATAATAGGATTAGTCTTGGGGGGGAGATAAATCTCGAGATGGTGCAGTAGCGGAGAGTGATGGACCACTTGCATCCGCACGGAAAAGAGTCGCAGGCGCGTGTAATACCGTGCCGCTGTAGTGCTTAGACGGCGCGTTTGGCTCGTCTATCTAAGATTGCTCTCGTTTGGAGAGAGGTACATATATATAAATTATATCATTTTGGGCGTCTGACACATCCGCATATGAATTTAATTATGACTAATGTGTCCGGATGTGTCAGCGACCGTAATTCGCCTCAAAAGGGTCGAATCTTATCTCTCGACATATCTCCCTCAAAACCAATCCGATTGTTTATTTTTTAGTGAATCCTGACAGGAAATGACATGCCGAATCCAACGGTATACGACATGCCAGGTTTTGTGCATTTTTTAAAAAATTCATCTCGCGAATTTTTTCGTATTACGGCCCGGACGCCCTTCACGGGACGCCGGCGTGTGGTCCATAAACCCAGCTTCACCGTATTGGATGCCGCGTGAGGGGTGCGCGCGCTCTTTCGGGCTCCCTTTCAGACGGCTACCTGCCAATCTATTGCGCAGTTAGAAAAAGAAATGTAAAAAATGTATATATTTAATGTTATTTGTAATCCGCGAGATCGTCGTCATCTTCCAAAAATGAGATGCGCGTCTCGCGGGTTGTCTGTATGCACAATCCCTGTTATCTCCCGTCAGTATTCAGAATTAATAAGACCGCCAAAACCCAGTCAGTTTATTTTTCAAAAAACACAGAATAGAAATATTTAAAAACATACAAAAGGTAATAACTTATACAAAAGGTACTTAATTCTAACCAAAACATATAAGTTATACAAAAAATACTTAATCTAACAAAACATACAAGTTTGCAAATGATTTTGGGGCCCCAAAGAAAAAAAATATATTATTCACAAATTGTCAGAATATTAAAATTATCATTGTCTTTTGACACACAAATATTAAAATACACACATTTTTATTCATTGTTTTTATGTCATTATCTACTGAGGGCCGCCTGTTGCGTTCCCATGCGTAACACTAAGTATTAAAAAAATATTCTTAGATGATAAGAAAATCCGTGCTTAGTGTCAAGACAAAACTGACTATTTGGAATCTGTACAGGCCCACCCTCATATATGGCCATCAAATTTGGATCCTGACGGAGAGAGTGAGAGCGAGGATCCAGGCTGCCGAAATGAGTTTTCTAAGGGCGGTAGCGGGAGTCACACTGATGGACAGAGCGAGAAGTGCCGACAATAGGCACGCACTCGGCATGGAGCCCTTACTCCTACACATAAAAAATCACAGATGAGGTGGCTAGGACATGTGCTAAAAATGCCAGAGGAACGAATACCAAGAAGAGTTTTCCTGGCAACTCCGGAAGAAAGACGGCCGGTGGGTCGCCGCAGATTATGTTGGGAAAAGCAAGAGAAAAATGTGTATGAAAACAGAGTGGATCTAGACTGCTTGACTCATGCAAAAGCAGCGCAAGACAGGGGAACAAGGAAACACCTTGTCGAGTCTTGGGCCCCCGACCCTACTAGGACAAGGGAATGATGATGAAGATTCTTAAAAATAGTATTTTGTCATGCCGTGGTTTTTGTGATGTTTTATCGTTTTATCGTTTAACGTTTAAAGTGTTTGTTTACACTGCGATTAAATGCTACTTGTGGACTTCTTGGAACTCCGTTAATATTTGTTGTATTGATTTAAAATTGTGATATTGAAAAAAAAGTGTAATATACAAGAACTTGTCAGATGGGGGAGACAAGGAGAAAGAAAAGTGGAAAGAATGGATTGCCAAAGACTAGCTACTAAAGACTAAAGAAGGATGCCTGGAAGATTCCCCACAACAGGTAAAGACAGCTGGGAGCCCAATTGAAGAGGTGGCAAACTCTGCACCTATAGTCCCTAGTAGCCTTCAGCCTGTTGTTGGTCTTGTGGTTAGGACTCTCGCCTCGTGATCCAAAGGTCGCGGGTTCGAACCTCACTCCAAACCAGCAAGTTAGTCCTATTTTCATAGCACAAGCGTTTAGCTTAGTTTGAAAATAGTAAGAATATTGATGTGACACGTATTCCGTGTTCGCGTCTTTATTTAAAAAAAAATGTAAAAGAAAAAGAAGATTTAAATTTTTCAGATGATATTTAAATATTTCTACAAATAGCTTTAATTGAATACCTTTTATAAATAACCGGGTCCTTTTTACAAATAGTTATATTTTAAATTTGCTTTCATTTTAGTACTTAATTATTTATTCATTTCACATATATATTACTTTTATATTGTTACTGTCTTTACTTCAATTTTTTATTTTTTATTATTATTGTATAAGTATATTGTATCCTGACGAATTGACCATTGTCCATGAAAAATGTTGATATTTTAAATAAATAAATGGTGAAAACAGAGTATATTTTTATTATTAACTAGTTGCAACCTGTCAAAAATGACAGAGCATTGTTTCAAGTCTTTATTTATAACATCTGGCACTCCACGGAGAGACGGCCGAGGCAACATGCGTGAAAGTTCGGGATTGGTGGCCCAGGGTACGAGCTCCATCTCCGGCCGTTTGTTAACGAAATTACGGACGTTACACGAAATAACGAGGATAGGCAGACGGACGGACGGAAATTATTATGTTTGATGTCACCAAGTTTTCAGAGGAGATTCTCGGGTCTCTTTTAAAAGGTCTCTTTTAGAATAAAAATATATTGATAAACAACATTTTTCTAAATTTTGACTAGGCATGGCCCCTCATAATCCTGAGCTTTTTCTATCACCGAGTTTCCTATCTATCACCCAGCAAGCTACATCAGCATTTTTATCATTAATCGCTATATTAAATGTATTTTACACATGTATGCTCGTACCATCTATTCCAATTAGCTCACTTTCATTTGACACTCAATGCTTCACTTCTATACGTCACTGTTGTTGTAAGAACTCTATGCACCCAATATTGCTTTTGCTAACACGTTTCCACTAGTAATTAAATCGACGTGCTTATGCCGATATGTGATTAAGTGGCCGAGGGTTTGAGTCTTGTCCCCGGACACCACCAAGTTAATCCTATTTTCTCAGAACAAGTATTTACGTTTAATTTAAAAATACGGAAATGAATTAGCAATACTATTTTGGCCGTATCAAAAGTAATACTCATTAGTAATGGTTTTACTTCATTCGAAAGAGAATTTACTCTACAAGATATTGTTTGTTTTTACGTTATATTAGGTCCTTACATATGAAATTGGCGTTTGGCCGTACTGGCAAATTTGATCTCAAATATCTTCTCTTTGGTTAGGAATTTCAAATCCAAATTTATACAGCTATTTACTCATGTATTTGTGTTTTGAAAAATATAATTCATTTGTTTATTCCTCAATTGTTTTTTTCTTTGCGTCACTCAGTTTACAAAATGAAAACTTGAAATATCGCGTTATTTACGAGTACGAGTTCCACCGTGGCACCAGTGCTGCAGAAACGGCTCGAAGGATTAATGATGTGTATGCGACGGGGCCGCAAAAGAAAAACAGTGCGTTTTTGGTTCCAACGTTTTCGTTCTGGAAATTTCGACCTGCAGAACAAGCCCCGTGGACGGCCGGAGACCAAAGTTGATAATGAAGAATTGAAGGCTATTGTGAAAGCGATCCATCGCAAACCACATCCACATTAGCTGCAGGCTGCGGTGTTAGTGATAATAACTGTTTTAATCCACTTTGAAGCATTGGTAAGGGAAAAAGCTTAAAAGGTGGGTACCTCTCGAATTTGTGTGAGCAAATCAACAAAAACGCGTTGACTGCTGCGTTGCATTACTCAACCGGAACAATAATGAAGGGGATTTTAAATCGAATCATTACCTGTGATGAAAAGTGATCCTGTACGATAATCGGAAGCGCTCATCGCAATGGCTGAACCCTGCCGAACCAGCCAAACCATGCCCCAAGCGAAAATTGACTCCAAAAAAGTTACTTGTGAACGTTTGGTGGACTAGTGCTGGTATCGCTCACTGCAGCTTTCTTAAATCTGGCCAGACGATTACGGCAGATGTCTGTTGTCAGCAACTGCAAACCATGATGGAAAAGCTAGCTGCTAAACAACCGAGGCTGGTTAATCGCTCTAGGCCACTGCGGCTCACGGATAACGATGATAGAGAACCCTCCATACTGCACAACAGACGGCTACCAAATTAGAGGAGCTTCAATTGGAATGTCTAAGACATCCACCGTACTCTCCGGACATTGCCCCAACAGATTACCATTTTTTTAGAAATTTGGATAACTTCTTGCAAAGGAAAAAATTCAACTCCGATGGGGCAGTCCAAACCGCCTTTAAAGATTTTATTGATTCCCGTCCGAATGGTTTTTTTAGTAAAGGGATCGATGAACTACCTATGAGATGGCAAAAGTGCATAGATAGCAATGGTACATACTTTGATTAAATAAATATATTATAATTAAAAAAAATCGGCTTTATGTTCCTCCCATACTAAACGCCAATTTCATATGTAAGGACATTATATTTATTATTTTATTTAATTACAGGACCTCAAAATTGAATGTTAAGTAAACAAAAGTGAGCATTTTCGACACCTCCTTCTGTTCAATCAAGGGAATAAATGATTTATCGCAGAGGCATTGAAAAAATTGTAGAAAATTGGTAAGAAGCTGTAAATAATTAATGAGAAACATTTTAGGCAAATCGGTTGTATTTTTTTTGTGTCTTCATTTGAAAAAAATTGAAAATATTGCCCAATTTATTTTTAATTATTTATTTAATAAAGTTTACTTACATTTATGAAAGTGTACATCAAATGATTAAACACTTCAAACAAAATGTCTAGAAATTGTTACATAGTGAATGTCCAAGAAACAAACAAAAAATAATAATAATATAAAGAGAAAGCAAATACATAGCAATAACATAATACAAAAAGACAAATATAATATAAAGTAGAAAGCAGGTATATATCAATAGTGAAAACTTAAAAAATGCAAAATACGATAAAAAAATTACATAATAGTCAGTTATCTAACCCCATCAACAACTGACATACATTCCACTTATTTATGTTCAATCTGTTGAATATATGTAATCTTTCAACACACCTTTTAAAGTTATCGGTGCGTATATTAATTTCCTAACCTTATTAAAGATTTATATTACGACAAATGTCAATGAAACGTAAAATTTGAAATTAAAAAAAATACAGGTTATTAAAACCCCAGTTCAGAAATCAGATAATATTTTCAAATAAATCTCTATTATATCTAATCAAAGAAAACATTTATGGAAAACTTGAAACAAGCACATCCTTAGGATTTCAAAATACCGAAATACAACACCAAACACTATTCACAAAATTATTTGTGAATATATATTTTTTACGGACCATTTATTTTAGTACTCTAAATACAAAAAAAAACTTATTATAAAAATAGGTTAATAATTTACGTGCAACAGCAACACCAACATTCACATTAATTAGCGGGTAATTAATGTCAAGGGTTAATAATTGGTGGTGCGACTAAATTAAGCCATGTATTCACTAGGGGACAAACTGTCCCTCAACAGCACGCGCGGCATAGAGTCTACGTGACGTTGCAACGTCGTGCACTGTTCCGCGACCTCGCGCACAACATAGCGCGGCATTTCTACGTGCCGTGGCAACGTTGCCATGCGCACGGTACCCGAGCGTACTCACTGCAACATTCCGCGGAGCGTCAGTACCACGTGGTATGTTTACAAGTGAATACGCATGCGCTGTATCTGTCAAGATGACAATGCGGGGAAACGAAATCGTTCTCTTTGTATTTTCAGTGTTTCGAAGCTGTTATGATTCGAAGGATCCATTAGAATGTCGCGGTCCTTTCTTTCTCTTTGGAAAGAAAATTTCGCATTCTCCCTTTTTTTCTCCTCTTACTTTTCGAATAAAACCTCTTAACATCAAAACGATACGCGGCTATCATCATTTTAACCTCATAGGGCGATATTTTCCGCGACGTTCTGGAAAACAATAATTATGCCGTCATTAAAGGACTCTGTTTTATATGTAATATTCAACTTTACACATGTATTGATATTACCTTCGTTTAATTTGCAAAAGAATTGCGCCCAAAAAACATTTCGAATTGCGCGGATGAACCCCGTTTTTCGCCCACATGCGATACCGAGTGTCATCCATACCTATCGGATGACATGTTTTTTCCGCGAAAGATTTTGTTTGAAGTACACGGTGTACCGTAATGACCGCGTCATTGTCCCCGAAACATGAGCGTAGATGTTGATGCGACATGTCGAGCGGAATGTTTCGCGATTTGTCCCCTAGTGAATACATGGCTTTAGTGATACATTAGCCGGCAACCATCTTGAAAATTTTCGGCGCAGTGGGGGGAAGTCTGCGCATGTACCATTCTACCAAAGAGACCCAAGTTTTGTCTTCTGCGCATTCCCCCACTACGCCAAAATATTTCAAGAAGTTTGCCGGCAACTGTATTAGGATTGATATTACTACTATAGGTCCACCACAATCAAAAGACCATTCTATAGCTTTGACCAGTAAGAAAAAAGCGGGGGAAAGTTGCCTGGCAAGCCCGTATTACAAGCCTCAATATGATATTCCAAATAAACATATACTTTTTAGTTTAAAAAAGGTTACTTACTAGAAAAACTTCTTTTGTGTTCATTTTTTGCGTCGTAAAAACACACATATTTTTTGCGCACATTCTTGTGAATGCGGTCTAGCTATATGTTGTAATCTCAAATCGTAGCGATTACGAGAATTTTGGCGGCATTTATTTATTATTTTTAAATGGTCCAGAGCAACATCACCGAAACACACCAGAGTCCAGAGATGAGACTGCGGCCCCCCATACATATATTCGCGGACCCCTGGGGGACGCGCTAAGAAACACTGCCTTAAGCCATGTATTCACTAGGGGACAAATCGCGAAACATTCCGCTCGACATGTCGCATCAACATCTACGCTCATGTTTCGGGGACAATGACGCGGTCATTTGACGTGTACACACCGGGACTCGCATATCTTGTCGCGGAAATGTCATCCGATGAGGTTATGGATGACAGCTGCGGTATCTGATTTGGCGAAAACGGGGTTCCGCGCAATTCGAAATGTTTTTTTGAGTCGTAATTTCAAATTAACGAGGTTTTTCTGTAGTAAATTGAATATTATTAAAAACAAGGTCCGTTTTGCAAATAATTATTGTTTTCCAGACGTCGCGGAAATATATCGCCCTATGAGGTTATGATGATAGCCGCGTATCTGCTTATGTTAATGAGTTTATCGACAAGTAAGAGGAGAAAAAAGAGGAGAATGCGAAATTATTTACTGCAAAGAGAAAGAAGGACGGACATTCTATGCGATCTTCGATCGATACAGCTCGATGAGTTCGAGAACGATTTCGTTTCCCCGCATTGTCATCTTGACAGATACAGCGCATGCGTATTCACTTGTAAACATACCACGTGGTACTGACGCTCCGCGGAATGTTGCAGTGAGTACGCTCGGGTACCGTGCGCATGGCAACGTTGCCACGGCACGTAGAATGCCGCGCTATGTTGTGCGCGAGGTCGCGGAACAGTGCACGACGTTGCAACGTCACGTAGACTCTATGCCGCGCGTGCTGTTGAGGGACAATTTGTCCCCTAGTGAATACATGGCTTTAGACCAATATGGCATGATTCTAAAGTTTGTTGTTGTCGCTGTAGCCGGGCCTCGTGATCGAGGATCCCCTCGCCATTCTGACTTGTTGCTGCGCCTCTCATGAGCTTTGCGATGGGATAGCCTCCCACATACTTCACACAGGAAGCGGTCAGGTTTCGTTGGTCGGTCCAGTTGACGCACGGTTGCAGCTCGCTGTTCATTTTTTAATCGTCTGGCCGCCGCAACACCATCAGCTCGAGAGCAAACTCTCCTCCAGCTCACACGATCTTGTGCCAGCTGCTTCCAATTCTCGAGTGCTCCACATGAGCTCAGTGATTCTCGGAGACAGTCTAAACTCTAAACGGTTCCTGAATAGGTCTGCTCCGTCACCCGTGTCGCTGCCGAATCCTAGCGTTACGTCTCTGTTCCACCAGGAAGACGACCGTCTAAAGTTTTGGTTTGGCCAATGTTAGATGGGGAGAAATGGAGACAATTGTTGTGGCTGGATTTGACTTCAGTGAGATGAAGATCCACCAATACTTGTCCCTCATTAATCTTTTTTTCCAATTTAATTCCCACTCTGTCTACCTTATCTTTTAATACGCCTAACGACATCTGTTGTCCTGTATGGACTCGACCGCATAAAATTAATTAATTTCCTACCGCACTTCTTAATTTTCTTCCGTTGAATAGACCGCATCTGCTGTTCTAATTCATTTTTGGACCACCGCTCACGCAGCATCACATTAGAAAACCCGCTTATACATTTTCATACTTGTATAACTGCAGCCGTGTTGATTGCTTTCATCTCTGCATCGTTATTAATTAATCATCGAGTGACGCGAGTGTTGTGTGGACCATGGTTGCAGCATGGACCAGGACCCTCAAAGGAAAAGACATTCCTGCCCTTATTATTAGAGAAAATAGGTTTAAGTTGTCCTACATACTCAACGCGTTCAAATAATTTATTTTACGCAAACTTTGGTAGGACTAACTATTTAAAAAACTGCTTTGAACTCGTTGCACCTCAAAATACAATATGTTAAATTCTACAAATAATCTAGACATTTTTTCTGACAATTTGCTTTCATTTAAAATGAAACTCCGTAATCTCATTTATGACTATTGATTTGATACTTCTTTAATTGAATCCCATTCCCTCCCCCTCCCCACCCCTCCCATTTTATGCATTATCATTATTTAAATCTATGAAATATTTATTATTTATCACATATTCTTTATCTTTTTTATTTTTTTTATTTGTTTTTTTTACCAGCTTCGAGGAAACTTTACTAATCACTCACGAATATTTTTTGATATCATATAAAAAAATAATTTAAAATTGTACTGTATGTTTCCCAAATAAAATAAAATAAAATAAAATAAATAAAATACCCGCATCCAGTCATCTCAAGGTAGGATTTTGATCCTATTTAGGGTTCTGGTTCATGCCGTGATTCATTGTTTTCTGTTCTATCTCGCATTTGCCAACCATCAACTTGCCTTGACTTCAATTCCCGCAAAGAACTCTCTTCTCAATCGAGAAAAATCTCAACGTATAAAATTAACACCCGCATTTTTTTTATAAACCGCATCACCATTAGGGAATGCAATCCCGATCCCACAAGATCAATCCCGAACCGAAAAATGGGACGAGATTATCGGGATTAGAAGAATCTTTAAAAGTATCCTCATCCTCCTTGCATGCTCTCCGATACCGATAGATTGGAAACTTTCATAAAAAAAGAGATGAATCTGTACGAATGTAGGGGAAATAGAGGCCTGTATTTAGAATTCGCCTACAATATTGTTTACTTTCTAGCATTTAAAATAAGATGCCGCACAGTGGGTCGAAACCGTAATTTGAGGGACTTAGGGACCAACTTTCTTTTTTTACTTTTTTCTTTATGCGGATAGATACAACTCATTAAGCTTATCAATAGTTGTCCTATGAAACTTTTTCCTAAACTTAATAGTTTGGGCAAAAAAAAATTTTTTGTATTTTTTGTATGGAGCGGATCAAATAAAATTAAATTTCTGCTAAGTGGTAACAGACCCTGCTTTGAAACCTTTTTTTTCTCATACGTTGTCTAGTCTACCATCGTTTGATGCTATAAACGTGTACATAAACTTGCAACTCTACCTGATAAATGGATCGAAAATAAAAAAACGTACATATTTATAATATTATTTTTTATTTTCGTAATTTCTTTTATGTCAAACTAAATATGAAATAGTGAGTAAATTTAATTAATAGTGAGTACATAATAACTCAAATAATCAACAAAAAAAACAACAAAATTCGACTAAAAACTAACTAAATGAGCACTTAATAATACAACAGCAAACATATTATTTTACAAATTACGATAGTATATCATGTACCAAAGCTAGCAGCAGAAACCTAGCCGGTAGATTCCTGACTGTTCCTAAAATGTTCAAGCAACCATGGCCTAATATTAATAGTTATGGAGATATGCAATATCAAAGTTTGCTTTTTTTTCAATATTTCTTACTTATTTTTTTGCAAAAAGTAGAACTATCATTACAGTAACTTATATCAATTATGAAAAATTCATTCGCTTTAATACAAGTCGAATAAAATTATAAAAACCTTGCAAAAATTTAAAAAAGCAAACTTTGATATTGCATATCTCCATAACTATTGATATTAGGCCATGGTTGCTTGAACATTTTAGACTCATAACATAGTCAGGAATCTACTGGTCAAGTTTCTGCTGCTATGTACATCCTGTATATATATCGCAAAACTACTATCTACAATTGTAAAAAAATAAGTTTGCTGTTGTATTATTAAGTGTCATTTAGTTAGTTTTTAGTCTAATTTTCTTGGGTTTTTTGTTGATTATCTGCGTTATAATGTACTTGTGCTCACTATTTCATATTTAGTTTGACATAAAAAATTAATAAAATAAAAAATAATATCATAAATATATACGTTTTTTTATTTTTTCGATCCATTTATCTGGTAGAGTTGCAACTTTATGTACATGTTCATAGCATCAAACGATGGTAAACTAGACAAGGTATGAGAAAAAAAAGTTTCAAAGCAGGGTCAGTCACCACTTAGCAGAAATTTAATTTTATTTGATCCGCGCCATACAAAAAATACAAAACTTTTTTTTTTGCCTTTTTTTGTGCAAATAAAATCATTGGTTATTAAAGGTAGAAAAAAAGTACATTGTGTAAAAATAAACTATTTGTAAATTTGCAAAAAAAAAAAAAGTAAATTATTTTTTTTTTTTTATTTTGCTTAAAAACATATTTTTCATTACTTTTAGCAACTTTTATAAATAATTATCACTACTAAACAACTGCACAACATGTTTGCAGTCGATATTATTTAAGTTACAGTAAATAAGTCATTCATTTTTATCAGATTCAAAGACGCTTTGTTTCTTTCGTCTCGCCATTTGCTATTCATCACAGGAAAAAACTCTATAAAACCAATTAGTCGTATTTTAACTGCACTCAATCCGCTTTACACAAAACAAACTAGAAATTGTTATAATGAAATTGACTATGTTGACATTTGAGGTTAGGTTGCATTAAAAAACGAGCGTTTATGTGGCGACCGCCACAGGGTATATCGTCAATTATCGAACCTATTCGGCAACAATCGATAACGTCATCGAACCCGGTAACTCTCTCGTTCCGTTTTAAAATTTCTACGATCAACTTTTTTTGTATGTTATTAGTAAAATGAATCCCAGAGAAATCAAATCATGTGAAATAAAGTATTTTTGCTTCATTATTGTTCTCATAAAGTATAGAGTATAATTACCCGAAATAACGTACAATACTTTATAATAAAGTACGGGTTGCAACCCTAATCCCGATCCCGAGGGATCCCGAAAGGGCAATCCCGACTCGGGATTGCATTCCCTAATCACCATATGGTAAGCACGCATTTCTGCATTCGAAACCACAACATCTGAAGCCGCCCCTGGGAAAGATTACCACTAACAGGCTTTTAATTTGTCAGATAAAGACGAGCACTTTGGAAATTACTTGGAATTGAGATTGGAGTATTTCCCAAAAGATAATTAGCCCCGCCGCTATCTTTATGAACTCGGCTGTCGCTATCAGGAGCCGCTCCGCTATCAGTCGGGAGAAGTGCTCGTATCTTGTATCTTGGCTTTACGTAAAACCCTTCCTGATAGTGAGCCCGTTCTGAAAATAGCGATATCATCCATCTACACATGCGAGGTGTGCTCGAAAATATCGAATCTTTGGTCGGCAGGAACACATTTGAAGACCCCACGGCAAGACATTGTTAACTAACATTTTTATCAAAAATTAGTTAACAAGCCGTGTAAACTAAATATTGTACGCTCTTTCCATTAGAAATAACTTCAGAACTTAAAAATAATTAGAACATATTCAAATCATAGGGATGAATATGTTAACTACACTTTTTCATAAAAATCAAGTCACTAATGGGAAGAACATGTTATCTTCAATAATAACATGTTCATGCCATCATTCTGAAATTAACACGCCTTTTAATTTGATTGGAATATTTTTGGTTACTATAAATTTTACTCTGGCAGTACTGTCGTATATTTGTTTTTATTTGAAGACTATTATAATATGTACTTATATATTATTTTTCAATAATTTTAAATGGTACGTACCATTTTTTGTATTATTAATTAACATGCCAGGTATTTTGTAACTTTGGATAATGGATGGTAAAACGGATAGCATTTGAAGGGTTGTTTGATGTTCGTGTTTTACAAATTTAAAAAAGGATATTCTATTAAAAATAAGTTCCAGAGGCGAAAAAATGGTTGTTAACTACATTTTTTTAGGGAAAATTAGTATATATATTTATTTTTTGTGCATAAATGCATTTTTTTTTACTTTGTAAATACTTTTTTGATATTTTATTGACATAAATCAATAAAAATTAATCTTAAATTAGAAATAAAACACATTTTTCAAAGGCGAAATGCAAATGTCTAATTATCTCAAAAATGAATTGAATGTTAGTTAACAACTTCTTGCCATGGGGTCTTCATTTATTTAAGTACGTACACTATATTTCAGAGATGTAAAAAGAAAAGCAACAATACGAAAAAAATTAAAAATATATTTTGAATGCAGTCACCGAGGGTTACTAATTAAGAATTGTTTATTGTTTATTTTACATTTGTTTATCATAAATTACTAATAACTCCACACAAGGTAAAACCTGTTGTGTGGCAGTTATTCTCACTTAAGAGTTATGAAGTAGTAGAACATAGTATTAAATAACAATAGTAAAGATATATAAAAGCAATTTATATAACAATTTAGTAGTAGATACAAACACAAGAACACAAGAATCTAAAAGAAAAGAAAATATAAATATAAAGAATATACAGAACGTACCTACTGCATTTTATAGGAAATATTGTTCTTTCCCTTCCGTTTTCAAGTTACAATTAAAAGCAAAGTCAGCAATATCATCGTAGTTTAAAAAACAAAGGCAACAATATCCACTTGGAAAAATGAAATAAAAATATTCATCAATTAATCAAAAGAGACTACATATAAGGTGGAAAATGTTCATTAAATTACCAAACTGCCGTGGCGAAATTGGATTACGCGCCATCCTCGGATAGAATGGAGGTCCGTTGGTTCGAATCCCGATAGCAGTTAAAATATTTTTTCGTTTATTTGATTTTTTTGTACGTCTTTTCTAATTGATTAATAAAAATTTGTTTAATAATTCACAGAACTTTGTTCTGAAATTGCAACTTCACAATAATAATGTGTTTTCTTTCATATATAAAGATTGTATTTTAAATAAATCGCACCTATTAGAGTGTATAAGTAATAGGCATAGAATAAAGGAGCAAATATCTATAAGAACTACCATGGCACAACATCACTATACACCATACATACTTGGGAGTTAAATGATAGGTAAGTACAATACATTGTTTTCGCGAAACAAATTTCAAGAAAGAAGCATTCCAAAATACGAACAGTTTAAGAAAGAAGTCAAATCCTGGATTTTGGACAACGATGTATTGTAACATTGGCGACATATCTCAAATGGTTTTTGTATATATAATAAAAATTACTACTTTTAAATGGTTTCTGCTTTTGTACTTTAATTTGGCTTGTAAATACTCCTCCACGGAGTTTGTCAGTGAAATGGAATAACATAGATTTAATTTATTATAAAAAAATATTAATATGTATCTACTAGGGATGGGTCGCCCACATCCGTCCATCGACGAGACGATCAACTAGTTGAATTCGTCAACTAGTTGACGCATCAACTTCGTTATGCGGACGTTACGGACGTTCTATCTAAACATCGGGACGATGGTCAACTGTCTACGGTTCGACGCGACGCTGCTCGACGGCTCAACCGTTGGCTATTTTTATTACGTTAATTTTTAAAATTTAAAGAAGTTCGAAGGATTATAGTTTCGGGGAAAGTAAAACCGCTACTTGTGCTTATATGTAAAAATAAATATTTTATTATTTATTTGTTTACGCACATTATAGGCTTTTACGTATTGTTTTATATACTTCTTTCTATATATAATAAAGAAAGAAGTAGGTATAAACAACAATATCAGGTGTAAGCAGTAAAATATAAATATAAACTATATATATATAAGCAGTGAAAGTATTGGGTATAAGCATTAAAATATGAGTATAAAAATTAAAAATATAAATAAGTACAAAGCAATGTAATGTGTGTATAAAAAAATATATTAGGTACATATCATTACATGTGTACAGGGTTATATCGAAAACATTAATAACCTCGCAGGACTATATTCCTGCCTTGATTATGAGTCGAAAGCTATCATGACCTAATATCAATAGTTATGGAGATATGCGACATCAAAGTTTGAATTTTTTCAATATATCTGACTTATTTTTTGGAAAACGTTGGACTATCACTACACTAACACAAATCGATTACGAAAAATTCATTCGTTTCAATACAAGTTAAATAAAATGATAAAAACCTTTACATTTATTTATTATCTATAAATTTATAAATAAATACTAATACTTTAAATTACTTTACATTTGAGATGTTATCTAGAAATTTATTGAAGAATACATCTTTCAAAGTCAGGCTTTCACTTTGTGGTGACATTATTAATAAATAAATATATCTGTATTATTTGTCAACTTTAGTTTAAGGCTCAATCTGAGAAAAGGAACATTGTTCCCGAAACATGTAAAAAACCAATAAAAAGTGGTGTAAACAAAATTATAATAGATTTATTTTTTTATCTATAAAGTTGAAAATAGATCAACTAGTTGACGAATTCAACTAGTTGATCGTCTCGTCGATGGACGGACGTGGACGACCCATCCCTAGTATCTGCTGTGTAAATAAATAAATTCTTGCAACTGATCATATTTTGAGAATTCGGCTGACCGGCCCTTAACAGCGATCACAACTAAAAGCCCTAAAAACAATATTAGTCGAACCAATCGCTGCAATCTAACCGGAAATAATAAGAAATGCCGCCTTGCGTTTAGAAAAACCAGCAGGTAATTTAGGTCAGCTGAGAGCTACCACCAGGTTTGGAGAAGTGGTCATATTCAATTTCCGGCCAATTTTTTGTACAGGAACTTGTCCTGTTCTGAGGGCAATCAAGACTTGCGCAGTTCGCTTCGGTCACAGCTCTGTAAATCACATGCGGGGTATAAAAGCAAAGGCAGCAATATCCAAAAAATAAAAAAATGTTTTGAATGCCGACACTGACGATTACTTATTTTAAATGTACTGAATTCTTGATTTTATGTACCTGTGCCTTCCAAAATATTGTTTTCTTTAAATTTATAGGCTGTGTTTCATCTAAAATCTAAAATTTAATACATTATTTAATAAATTAGAAGGTAATCATCGAAGACAGCATTTAAATTTTATTGGATAGTACTGCCTTTGCTTTTATACCCCACATATACAGGGTGTAACAGAGGTAGTCCACAATACTTTACAAGTGGATTGCCGCCTTGACTGTGAGTCGAAAATGTGCAAGCAGCCATGGCCTAATATCAATAGTTATGGAATCATGCAATGTCAAAGTTTGCATATTTTTTTCAATATCTCTGACTTATTTTTTACAAAACGTTGAAGTATCGTTACAGTAACTTATATCGATTACGAAAAGTTCGTTCGTTTCAATAAAAGTTACATAAAATAATAAAAACCCTAGAAAACATTCCAATTGGAATTGGAAGGTTTTTTCATTTTATTTGACTTGTATTAATAGGAATGAATTTTTCATATTAGATATAAGTTACCGTAAGGATAGTTCAACGTTTTATAAAAAATAAGTCAGAAATATTGAAAAAAATGCAAACTTTGATGTCGCATATCTTAACTATTTATATTATTAGGTCCTTACATATGAAATTGGCGTTTAGTATGGGAGGAAGATAAAGCCGATTTTTTTTTATTATAATATATTTATTTAATCAAAGTATGTACCATTGCTATCTATGCACTTTTGCCATCTCACAGGTAGTTCATCGATCCCTTTACTAAAAAAAACCATTCGGACGGGAATCAATAAAATCTTTGAAGGCGGTTTGGACTGCTCCATCGGAGTTGAATTTTTTCCTTTGCAAGAAGTTATCCAAATTTCGAAAAAAATGGTAATCTGTTGGGGCAAGGTCCGGAGAGTACGGTGGATGTCTAGAATTCCAATTGAAGCTCCTCTAATTTGGTAGCCGTCTGTTTGTGCAGTGTGTGGTCTAGCGTTATCATGAAGCAGCAGTGGCCTAGAGCGATTAACCAGCCTCGGTTGTTTAGCAGCTAGCTTTTCCATCATGGTTTGCAGTTGCTGACAATAGACATCTGCCGTAATCGTCTGGCCAGATTTAAGAAAGCTGTAGTGAACGACACCAGCACTAGTCCACCAAACGCTCACAAGTAACTTTTTTGGAGTCAATTTTCGCTTGGGGCATGGTTTGGCTGGTTCGGCAGGGTTCAGCCATTGCGATGAGCGCTTCCGATTATCGTACAGGATCCACTTTTCATCACAGGTAATGATTCGATTTAAAATCCCTTCATTATTGTGCCGGTTGAGTAATGCAACGCAGCAGTCAACGCGCGTTTGTTGATTTGCTTCACTCAATTCGTGAGGTACCCACCTTTCAAGCTTTTTCACCTTACCAATTTGCTTCAAGTGGATTAAAACAGTTTTATCACTAACACCGCAGCCTGCA
The DNA here is from genome assembly GCA_016648135.1 of Agrypnia vestita. Lineage (NCBI taxonomy): Eukaryota > Metazoa > Arthropoda > Insecta > Trichoptera > Phryganeidae > Agrypnia > Agrypnia vestita. The sequence continues at coordinate 8,298 of JADDOH010013355.1, read as the reverse complement.
GCTAACTCGGATGTGGTTTGCGATGGATCCGCTTCCACAATAGCCTTCAATTCTTCATTATCAACTTTGGTCTCCGGCCGTCCACGGGGCTTGTTCTGCAGGTCGAAATTTCCAGAACGAAAACGTTGGAACCAAAAACGCACTGTGTTTTCTTTTGCGGCACCGTCGCCATGCACATCATTAATCCTTCGAGCCGTTTCTGCAGCACTGGTGCCACGGTGGAACTCGTACTCGTAAATAAAGCGATATTTCAAGTTTTTCATTTTGTAAACTGAGTGACGCAAAGAAAAAAACAATTGAGGAAAAAACAAATGAATTGTAATTTTCAAAACACAAATACATGAGTAAATAGCTGTATAAATTTGGATTTGGAATTCCTAACCAAAGAGAAGATATTTGAGATCAAATTTGCCAGTACGGCAAAACGCCAATTTCATATGTAAGGACCTAATATTAGGTCATTTCCGACTCACAATCAAGGCAGGAATCCACCTGTAAAGCATTGTGGACTAGCTCTGTTAGACCCAGTATACCTTTATAAAATGCTTTATATAAGCAGGGTTTTAACTTTTTTATACTGCTTATTTTCTTCCTTCCTTATTACAAATGAATTAATTTATTCAGAATATTTTGAGGGTGTCCAAATTTTTCAAGAACACAATACTGGATTTTATCCCTACAGGGATCATCATTAATCGAGATATATTATTTACGTAAGAAGATAGGTTTGAAAGATTTTGGGTGTTTATAAGGCTTACCACCTGACACACGCTGGCTAAAGTGCTGCTTTATTTTATAGCTTTAAGTTTTTACAATAATTTGAGAGATCTATAACATTCTTAAAAGCGGCTGAGTAATATAAATTTGAAGCCAGCGTGGCAGGTGTATTTTTAAACGAATTTCATTGTTCCTTTGCATTTTTCTTTTGATAAAATACGCCTTTAGCTTATTATAAAATTTAAAAAAAAATTCCAACTGTCCTCATTTGCCCAAAAATTAATACTTTTTTTTTCGATGCGCTACATCGTAGACAATACATAAAGTCCCGGAAAAGGACCTTAACGGGACAGCAGATAACACGGCGAAGTTAAAAATGTTAAAATAATTTGTTAATGAAAAATGTTAAGCAATGTATGCATAAACATAAAATTATAGTAAAATGCGTAGCATATTTAAAATACATCTCTTATCTGTACGTAGCATATTTAACATACATCTCTTAAAACAAGTATACTATGCGCTTTGTAACTCTATCTTAGGATACGGAATATTAGGGTGGGGCGGTACTTACAAAGCTAGTCTAAAACCAGCGAATAATGCACAAAAAGCCCTACTGAGAGTTATAATGAAAAAAACCATTTCGATATCCGAGTGAATGTCTCTCTAGGGAATTTAGGGTTTTGGATAATAGACAAATTTATATTCACAAAGTGATTTTACATGTTCATAAAAATATAAATAATTCTGTATTTCTGTTCCTAATTATTTTATCAAATTTAAATTAATTATATATTTGTTAATTTAAAAATTTATTGTAATGTGTACTAATTATTTTATGAAATTTAAATTAATTATATATTTGTTAATTTTAAAAATTATTGTAATGTACAATAAATTATATTTTATGACTCTTTTTGCTTTGTAAATAGTCGACTGCCTTCAAACAGGTAATCCCTTAAGCGGTCGAAGTGTAATACAACACAAAAAATAAGATATGAATAAAAAAAGTATCATTATTATTATTAAAATGAAATTTTTATGTGCGATAGTTAAGTCAAAACAAATATTTTAATTAGAATGAATTTTTTAAATGCCTCAACGTGGTGTACCCCCTTGAAGTGTACAGAGAACAGGTACAAGACGATTACGGCCTTGCAAAGTTTATATGAATCACATCAGACATGTGTGGCATAGACAAAGTATTACTTTGTTGCATTTCCAAGATGCACGGTGACGGCTTATGTAATGGTACAAGAATGGTCGTAAGAAACACTAGTAATCATATACTGAAAAGAGAGATTATTACAGGTGAACAGCAGGGGACATTACATTTTACAAGCAGTTAAGCAATGGAAGGTAATCTGGAAAGCTCGAAGAAGATGGCGCTGGTGTAGGGTTGCCAACCGTACTCTAAAATAGTGTATTGTACTCTATATCATGTAGGCGTACTCTATAATCTATAACACTAATAGAGGACGCTAAAATACTCTTTTTTACACAACGTTTACTGTACTAGTGCCAGTCACGCTTATATGATGCATACCTATTATCGTAACCAAAAAAGTCGACTAGTTACTTTTAATATGCTGGTGTAAGTTGGGAATCCCTACTCCCCAAGCCACACTCGGACGTTTCTGAACGCAGACACTAATGTCAATCTATTATGTTAATGTCACAATTTGTTTTGAGGTTACGTTTATTTTGTCGCAAGAAAAAGTGAACTTATTGGAATGTTTGGAGTCGTACAATTCTTTTAAAAACAATGAAAAATTGTTATGTGCTAGCAAAAAATACCTTTTCAAAAATTTGAAATAAATGATACTCTTTTTTATTAGTCCGTACTCTTTATTTACCTCTCTTGAAATCAGATATACTCTATTTCAACTGTTTCTTCTAATAAAAGTTGGCAACCCTACGCTGGTGTAGTTGGCGGTCACGCGAGCTGTCAAATTGCTAACTGTAAGTTGGTATTTTACACAGGATTTGATAGCCACAAGACTTCTGGCTTGTATTTAAAGTCTTAGGGCCTGCAGAAAATCATATCTTGTATTATCCATCAGGATGTACAATGAGGATCCGTATCTTGACTCCTGACTAGTGATGGGTCCGCTCTGTACTCACTACTACAATGTAGTACTACATTACATTGAAGTGCACACTTCGCACATTTTGAAGTGTAGTGCACACTACAAACTACAAACACCAAAGTTATTGAAAGTATAAACTTTGAATAGTACACTTCATTTCAAAACGAACACTACAAATTACATACATTTCAAAGTTATCGAAAGTATGAGAAACATACATTAAATAGTGCATTTTTGGCACGTGAAATTTTTGGGAAGGCGATGTAGCTAAACGAAGAAACCTCTGGAAACTGTAACAACCCCCCCCCCCCCCCAAAGTTTGAAAATTTTTTGGAATCGAATGAAGAAATCTGGCTGGCGACCTTTTTTTTTTTTAGGCCGCCAAATGTTACTTTGGAGAAAACATCGCCATTTAATGGGAAAAAAATATTAACTTACTAGTACTACATTACTTCATTTTATTACACTTCACTTCATTAATACTACAATTACTTTATTTCATTACTTCACTTCATTAATACTACAATTACTTTATTTCATTACTTCACTTCATTAATACTACAATTACTTCATTACTTCACTTTATTTCGAGTACTACAATTACTTAACTTAAAGTAGTTTTTACTACAATTGTAGTGTACACTTTGTAGTCTTCAAACTGGTGAACGTGTGTGTGTTGTAATCTTCATTTTTAAATGTAGTTTTTCTCTTCGCTACTCCTGACAGTGAATTTTTACTGACCATTTTCAAATTAAGGCGTAGTAAGATGAATAAGGAACTAGCGTTTAAATTTGATATTAGCGAGGCACTAGTAAGTCGAATATTTACAACTTGGATAAACTTTATGTACTGCCATTTGGGTACCACATTATAAGTGTTGACCGGTGTATCCTGTACAGGTAGTACACTTTTATATCTGATGCTTATGGAGGGTCCATCAGCGATAGATGTTTGTTTGAAAAATGTGGTTTGTCAAATCTCTTAGAGCAATATTTAACTGTAACTGTTTGAGGATATTTTATACGAACCGTATGTTTTTCCGAGAAACGATTCTCGACGTTTCGTTGAATGCTTATTCAACGTCATCAGGAAGACGACCTTTACACGCCGAAGTAGAGGGCGGACTGATTACTGCTTTCGAGGGCGTAAATTATATGCACTTTGTTGTGGAGTGTTCACTTCTTCTACAATAGAGGTCGCCAGTGTGCAATATGTACTAGTTACGTCGGCGGACTTTACTGCGACGTCTCTCAAGGGTTGAATCAATGTCGTAAGAACAGGGCGCCAAATACTTGATAGTTAGTGATAAATTGGGATGTTTGTATATTTCAGTGGACCCCCTCACTAATCTGGGTATAAGGTATAATTTACGCCCTCGAAAGGAGTAATCAGCCGCCCCCTACCTCCACGAGTAAAAGTCGTCCTCCTAATGACGTTGAATAAGAATTCAACGAAACGTCGAGAATCGTTTCTCGGAAAAACATACGATTCGTATAAAATATCCGCAACCAGTTACAGTTAAATATGTCTAACGACCGTAATAATAACCTTAACTCTTTAATAACGCTTAGAGCAAAATGACATTGTATTGGCAGATTGAAATTTTCAGATTTCAGAAGATATACTGGCTCCTAAACATGCAGCTTCGATACTCAAAGAAAATTTCATCAAGTAGAATCCACATAGAAAGGATTATTGGGTTGGCCAAAACATATACAATTTAGTCCCTTTGGGAAGTAAAATAATACCATGGATATTGGTAAAAATTAATAAAATAATTATGTGTAAATAACTTCACTTTTATTTTTCTCTATATCTACAATACATTTTATTACATTTATACACTGGAACCTCTCATAACAAGCAAAACATTTTTTTTTATTATGGCTCCCTTAACAAGCGACTTTTCGCACAACGAATGCGGAATGAAGTAAATTGTTTCCTTTATTTTATATTTTTTCGGTTTAAAATTACAATTACAACTTTAAATATCTTTTTAAAAATAATGACATACTCAAAATATATACAAAAAACATAGATTATTTCATTTGCAAAAATTAAAAACGGTTACGAAGTTAAATAATCCCTCCCATTGGTTATCGCTGATTGCTTGCTGCTAGGCCCTGGGGTTGGACTTCTACCTGAATCTGAATTTACCCATACACAATAAATTATATATCGGTTGCTGGAGGGTGCATTTCTTATTCAAATTTTTGATAATTGTATTCAAGGGATTGTTGAAAATGGTTGTTTTGCAGAAAATATTGTATTCACTGATATTTCAAAATATTTTTTAATTTTACCCTATAATTTCATTTCTTTAGTTTATGTATATGCTCTTGATAACATTTTTACGATAATTATTTTTAAAAACTCTTCTAGTTGAACATACATATATAGCGTCTATCAGTTTCCTATAATATACAGTAAAATCCCGTTAATTTGAACCCCGATAATTCGAAATTTCCTATAATTCGATAATTTCAAATGAAAAAGGCCCAAATGTTAATTTTATAATAGATAAACTCAGATAATTCGAAAATACGCGGTAATTCGTAATTTGAATTTTTAATGATTCGAAATTTTTTTGAACTTTCCAAAATTGAAAAAAATAATTCCTAAAGTATAATTGAAAATAGCAAATATGTCAATATCGGGTAGGTTGGTACTTAAGTAATAGAAATGTCACGTTCTTTGTATTAGCATAATAAATATTGCGTTTTCGAAATTCCAATGCTTGAGAAAGCCACGTAGATGTATTGTGACATCACTTGAATTGGCCGCAAAGCGCCACCATAACTATACGCAGGGCCTAGCAGTAGGCAATAGACGATAGCCAATTGTAAATACCAATGGCCGCGTAGCGCCCACTACAGGCCGCTCTGTCCGCCCGCAGGGCCTAGCAGCAAGCAACTAACGGCTAGTTTTAATAATTAAGCATAATATAGAATTTTGTAAACCGAGGCACCTTTAATGATAAGTGCCCGGGAAAAAACGAACATTAATATAGGGCTTCACCACAAATATCTAATTAGGTACTCTAAAGGGGAAGGGGTAACTTAAAGAGTTATAAATAAATCGATTATACGTGTTATATCCACTGTTTGATAATGGCCTAGCAAGCCGAAATAACCGTCACGCTAAAAATAGTTAACCCGCAGAACTTAATAATAATATTTATTAAAATTTAATTCACTTTAAATTTCATTAATAATAATTATTAAAAAAATTACCCTCCTTTGACGTATTATTTTTATCCCGGCAATGGAGAAGTTTCCTATTTTTTTCAATGAATGGAAATGAAAATTTAGGTAAAATTTTGAATTTGCGTTCTGAATTGTTCTCACTCGATATTTATTTTATTTATCTATAAATATCCTAGAGAATTAATTATTGAATTGGAATAAATTAATCACAATTTTCTCGCGACCTTTCCTGTACGAGATATTAATTGCGATAAGACAGATAGATAGTCTAACCCCGCCATCTAAAGGAAAAGAGTCATCCAACGAATCCAAGAATCGCGGGCTTCATTCCTAAGAATTACAGAGATACAAGTTGATAGAAATCAACTTAAATAACTATGAATAGAACACAACGTTGTTTACTTCACACAATGACAGTTTAATTAAATAAATTAATTAAAACGTTTTCGATGCTTACTGTATCATCTTCAGTAATATACTAACTTAAGACTAGAAGACATTTTATCTACTACATAGGGGCGGGAGTTGTCGGGAGTGGGGGAGGGGCAGGCGGAAAGTGAAAGTGGTTGCTGGGAGGGGCTAGTATGGTAAGAAGGGGGGATTTAATAAGTGGTGTTTGTATGCTTAGGGCCTTATCATTATTTCGATGAATTTCTATGAATTTATTTAATTAAACTGTCATTGTGTGAAGTAAACAACGTTGTGTTCTATTCATAGTTATTTACAATGAACTTCCACAAAGTTAATCACGAAAATTTCGAAATATTGAAATCAATTTGTTTTGTACATTTCACACATCTATTAATTTCTTCAGCATGTTGATTATTCTTCTCCCAAAACAAAAATGTGTCGTACAAACAATATACAGGGTTATTTGGAAAACATTAATAACCTCGCAGGACTAAATGTTCAAGCAACCATGACCTAATAATATCAATAGATATGCGACATCTAAGTTTGCATTTCTGTTTCAATATTTCTGGCTTATCTTTCGTTAAACTTTAGACTATAGTGAAAGTAATTTATACTGAATATTGAAAATTCATTTCGCTCTGATACAAGTCAAAATGCAGAAATTTTAAAGAAGTTTTTGTAATTTTATTTATGTATTTGATTTGTGTTGAAAATGAATTTTAAATATTCCGTATGAGTTACTGTAGTGAGAGTCCAGTTGCACAAAAAGTGAGAAAAAAATATTGAGAGAAAAAAATGCACACTTTGACGTCGTCCATCACCATAACTGTCGACATTTCACCCAAAGTTTTTGAAAGAAGTTTTTGCTACTAGCCACGAGACACCGTGTGTACCGGTTTATTCTTAATAAAAAATCGAATTTATAATGGACCATTAGATAATAATTATACTCGCATGCTAAATGTATTGATAAGGAAATGAATGCGATAACTCATCAACCTCTGTTGATAATAAATAGCATTAGAAAGTAGCCAATTTTTTAAAGATAACATTGTGTTTATATAATAAGTACTTACTTACTTACTTACTTACCATCACGCCGTTTCCCCGAGAGGGTAGGCAGAGAGGATAGAGCGCCATACTCTTCTGTCCTGACATACAACTTTCGCTTCGTCTACATTCATACATCTTCGCATGCAAGCTCGACGGTTGTTCAGACTTCTAACAGGACCATCTTCCAGTATCTGGTTAATCTGGTCATGCCACGTCTTCCGTGGTCGCCCTCTTTTTCTGGCGCCGTCAACACTTGCATCATATATCTTTCTTACCATTCTTTCCTCATTCATTCGCTCAACATGCCCAAACCACCTGAGCGACTCTATTTTTATTCTCTGTATTATGCTACGATCAGCTTTACATTCATTCCTAATATCTTCATTCTTTACTCTATCATACATGGATTTACCACACATACGTCTAAGGGACCTCATCTCCACTGCATTCAATCTACTTTCGTTCCTCTTCTGCCAGCTCCAGGCTTCACTTCATCAATAAGTAATCTTCGTGTAAAATAAATATCTATATAAGTGAATATATAAAACATGATATAGGTACTAATTATGCCTTTAGAGAATGTGGTCACCTTAATTATGGACAATTGTTTCAAGAAACAAGTGCCCACAACTCAAAATCCAAGGTTTCTTATCTTGTGGTCGACTCAAAACGAATTTACCAAAAACCCATTTTCAATCATGAGCGTCGTAAATTAACCACGCTGTCGACAATCGGAACTTTTTACTCGGTGTTTTAAATTATCGTCTGTTTTCATTGTCGACTGTTGATGAAAATCAAGGCGCCAACTTGATTCCGAC
>JADDOH010013354.1:0-14065 GCA_016648135.1 Agrypnia vestita | reverse complement strand
AGGAGGAAGAGGGCGGCATTAACGTAGCCTTCGTCTCAGCGAAGTGCAAAGTAGCACCATTGAAGCCTCTCTCAATTCCGCGGATGGAACTACAGGCGGCGCTAATTGCCGCGCGATTGGCGGAGACCATCAGGAAGGAGCACCGCTGCGACATCTCCAGGACGGTATATTGGACCGACTCCACGACGGTCCTGTGTTGGCTGAGGACCGATCCACGGACATATTCGGTATTTGTCGCCAACAGATTGGGCGACATCGACGAGCTGACGGACACCACGGCCTGGAGATGGGTACCTACTCGACATAACCCCGCTGATCTTGGCACGCGGGACGGAGAGCCGCCGGATTTGACCGCCGGCGGCATGTGGTTCAGCGGCCCGAGCTTCCTGAGGAGGGGTGAGTCAGCCTGGCCGAAGGAGAAGAATCATCCGCCACCTGAAGTGGCTCAGATGGAAAGGCGCCCGGAGACAGTACTAGTGACCCGGCAGCCGGCCACGGGGGGAGCACTACCAGACATACAGCGCTTCTCGTCCTGGACCCGCTTACTACGAGCCACTGCATGGGTACGGCGCTTCGCGGCGAACTGTCGTCGCACGGCCGCCGCGCGCGTCCGCCAAGACATCACGGCCGACGAGTGGGCCGCGGCCGAACGCGCCTGGATTTTACACGCTCAGGCAGAGACATTTTGGCCTGAGATGAAATCTCTCCGCGATGGAACATCAGTACCGCGGACCAGTCGCTTGCACCACACGACGTCCCATTTGGATGTACATGGCGTCATCAGGATGAGCTCGCGACTTGAGGGCACGACGACAGAAGGGATACCGCCGGGACTACGGGCGCCCGTCATACTAGACGGTGGCCACCCGTACACGCGGCTAATGGTGCGTCACTACCATGAGCGCGCGAATCACCCGGGCACAGAAAGGACCGTAGCAGATGTACGTGAGAACATTTTTGTGCTCAGATTGAGACCTGTGGTGCGCCGGGTGAAATTTGAGTGCCAGCGATGCCGTGTTGAGAAGAGCCAGCCGGCCCCGCCGATGATGGGCCAGCTTCCGGACTGCCGGCTGGCACACCACACACCCGCATTCCACCACTGCGGATTGGATTATTTCGGGCCGATGCAGATAACCATCGGGCGCCGGAAGGAGAAGCGATACGGCGCGCTGTTCACCTGTCTCACGACGCGCGCTGTGCATATGGAGCTAGCCGAATCATTGTCAGCTGATTCGGCCATACTTGCCATCAGGAGGATGGCCGCGCGCAGAGGCCATCCGCGCTTCCTGTACTCGGACAATGGAACGAACTTCAGGGGCGCGGAGAAGGAGATGGCGGTAGCCCTCGTCGAGCTGAAGGAGGACTCGCGGATGAAGGATCATCTCGCTGAAAGCGGGGTTGAATGGCACTTCAATCCCCCACTTGCCCCGCACATGGGCGGCGCATGGGAGAGCCTGGTGCGGTCTATCAAGCGCGCACTGGAGGCTACATTGAAGGAGCGGGCTCCACGGGAAGAAACATTGAGGACCGTGCTGGCTGAGGCGGAGTTCACGGTCAACAGCAGACCGCTGACACATGTTTCGGTGGACCCGAAGGACGACGCACCTCTCACCCCCAACCATCTGCTACTAGGGGCGGCTGGCAGAAATTCGCATCTCGCGATTTACAGCGCACTGGATGAAAATGTTTGTCTGCGGAAGCAGTGGCAGATGGCTCAACAGATGGCTGATCTGTTTTGGAGAAGATGGATGCGGGAGTATCTGCCGACTTTGGCGCGCCGACGCAAGTGGCAGGATGCGGCGCCCGCGATCCGAGAGGGAGAGGTGGCGATCATCATGGACCCCGCTCTACCCAGAAACACGTGGCCAAGGGGACGGGTGATTGAAGCGAAGGCTGCGGCGGACGGACACGTACGTGTTGTCCGCGTGAGAACGGCAGCAGGAGATTACACCAGACCCGCTACCCGGATCATCACCATGTCACAAGGGCCGCGGATGGACCTGTCCTCCTAGCATCGGTATAGGCCAGCTATACGGGGGGAGTGTATCGGACAGGTAGAATTATGACGACGGGATGATGATGATGATGATGACCCGTCTGATATGACGATGTGATGATGATGATGACCCGTCTGAAGTCAAGAATTTTGGCCCTTACGGAGGGCTCAGGTCCGTTTGTATGGGCCCACCTCGCCTCCAAGCGGATAGTCGGCGCGGGCACTGAGCCGGCGATATGTGACATCTCCGACGGAGGGCGTTGGAAAAATTCCACGAAGAAATTACATTTTTGGTCTTATCTTGTAAAGTGTTGAAATATTTGAAATACTTAAGAAAATGAAATATTTAAGTTTGATGAAATATTTAATGAAATATTTAATGAAATATTTAAGAATTAGATAAGACATTTGTAAATGTAATACTGAATAAAATTGATGTTTCGTGGTCTTGATATACAGGGAAAGCTCGCGCGATGGGAATAAAATCATTTTTAAATCGCGCGGAGCGCCGCGGACTATCATAGAATGGCCGCTATTTTGATGGAATTTATGTAAATGTCCTGCCTCGAAGAGGCGAGGAAGTAAAAATACATAAGTATTTAAATGTGCCAAATGAGTCCTTTGTGTGGTATTGTAAAGTAGAAATTAAAATAAAAAATGTTTAAATTGAGAGTAAAATATCTCGCGTGGGCCCTTGACCGCGCCGCCTGTAGGTATACCGCGCGGGTAATGGAAAAAACCCGGCGCCATAGTAGCGCCGTGCGTCTGGAATTGAGGGCCAAAGCGAATATTTTTGAACTCTGATTACGGACGTTACAGACATCCTAGCGAGCTGAAACATTTTTTATTGTGTTCCTCGTGTGAACATCTATGGGAATGATATGTTTTTGCTTATCGGAAAGTTAGCTACTGCGCTTTGTTTGAGGTGACACACTTTGTCTGCCTATTACGCAATTAATATCTATCCGACATACTTGAAAATATCACCAAAGGATGCGCTTGGTTGAGATCTATCGAATGGTATAACTTAGAATCTCGTAAAATCATGTTTACTATTTTTAACCGAATTAAATGTAAATTAATTCTTGAAAATGCCGCGGTAAATCGGCATATTTTGTTGAATAACTAGGTAAATTCACTCTTGCGGTTCCAGTAAACGACATCATCCTATGGGCAAGACATAGATTGGTATAGATGATGTGTTAAAATCCCCGGGGGGGTGGCGTTTAATTTGCTATCGATTAAAATATTTAATTTTAATCCGCGAATCGGCACGGGAGGCCGACATTTTGCGCTCCAAGCGCCCGGTGAATCGAGCGCGCTGATTGGTCGGCGTCGCGAGTCAGGGGGAAGCTTTCCGCACTGTATAAATACTGCGCCGGGCGGGCGAGTGCCTCATTCTGCTGGGAGCCTCTGCCGAGTACGCCTACTGGAACATTTATTCTGCGTTTCACTTCACACCCTGCTTGACCCCTGCTTTTCTTCTTTGGATTTGGACTCTGGATTTTCTACTGACTTCTGCATTTGGACTTGGCTACGATTTTGGATATATTGGACTTGTTTTTACCACCTGAGGCGACGACTCGGCACGGATTTTGGACTTGGAGAATTTTCTGCGCTCTACACTCCCGGCCTGCTAGTACATCGGGGCTTCGGAAGCGAACTCAGCGGACCGCACCTGTTATTTAATTGTTTCCGTGTGGAACAGAGTCTGTATTCAGGGAATGATGGCGTTGTATGCATTTAATTATGAAATTCTCTGTTAGTTCTAAATCGTTTGCAGAAATAAAACCGCGTGTTTTCAAGATGTTTGAAAAGCGTAGGACATATACCGAAGCGCGTAAGAATTTTAGATAACTTGACATTCTTTGTGCCGATTTGTATATAGCGTTATCTTGCACATCAATATTAGACGGCACAAGAAGTGACACGGTCTTTGACTCGGGGATCTCCTCGTTTGAGCTTGTAGCAGCAACAGAGAATTGTATAGGCCACTCTTGCATCGGCCGGGTAAGCCATGAGGGACCGTGGTAATAAAAATTGTTATCAATTAGTTGACTTGGCATAACAGGTCGGGATATTATATCCGCAGGATTTTGAACACCTGGCACGTGGAACCAATGTTCAGCCGATAGGTTCTCATTTATGGCAGCGATTCGATTTGCAACGAATGTTTTAAACTTATAAGGAGCGGCGCGTATCCACGAGAGAGTAACTGTGGAGTCTGTAAGTGCCAAGATTTTATTCAACTGAACGCGTTCGCAAATGATATCTCGTACGCATGCTATTAGATTTGAAAGAAGAAGCGCCGCACAGAGTTCTAACCTTGCAAGAGATACACATTTTGGTGAAGCCACTCTAGACTTTGCGCATAAGAGTGTGACTTGTCCTTCATCTTCCTTGTTGTTTACTCGAATGTATAGCACTGCGCCATAACACTTCTCACTCGCATCGGCAAAACCGACGAGTGCTACGTTTGAGTACGACTGCGAAATACCTACGTGACGGGGTATTTTTAACTTTTCGATTAAATGAAGTTCTGACTTGAACTGTTGCCACTGACTTTCAATGTAAGCTGGAGCATTTTCGTCCCACTCAAGATTTTGCTTCCAACACTCTTGAACTAATAATTTTAATAACGTGGTAACTGGACCTAACAAAGAAAGAGGGTCGAAGAGTCTAGCAGTTGTGGAGAGAATTATGCGCTTGGTGCATCTATCCGATTGACACACATCGGCGTTAATCTTGAATAGGAATGCGTCATCGGTAGGATTCCATCGGAGACCTACGATTTGTGTATAAGCCTCTTCATCAAATTGAACGAGCTTCGGCAATTTGAGATCAGCGGGAATTTTTTCCATTAATTCGGTACTGTTTGAGACCCATTTACCTAGGTGGAAACCACCAGATTTGAATAACTGGACTAGATCGCTATGAAGTTGGTAAGCGTTGTCAACCGTATCGACAGAAGAAATGTAGTCATCCATGTAAAAGTGTTTTTTGGCTGCCCATGCAGCTGCGGGCCAGCGAGAGCGTTCATCTGCTGCTAGTTGCCTTATGACGCGCATTGCCAGATATGGCGAACTCGAAATCCCAAAGCAAACGCGATTAAACTCGTAAGTTTGGATCGGGTCGCTAGGATGGAATCTGAATAATATACGCTGAAATCGGTGATGTTCTGGTTTCAATTTAACTTGGAAATACATCTTCTCGATGTCTGCTGAGAGCGCAATCGGGAAGAGCCTAAGATTTATTAGTAACTCAAAGATGCTAACTTGCAGATTTGACCCAATATATAGCAGATCATTAAGTGATTTAGTCGAACTTGACTTACAGCTAGCGTTTACGACTATTCGCGTGCGGGAAGTTAATTTTTCCGGGCGATAAACAGCATGATGTGGCATATAATAGCATGGACCGGGTGCGAGGTTATCAATCGCATTGATATAACCCTTGTCAATATAATCTTTAATGGTTTCATTGTAATCCTTGCGTAGTTCAGGAATAGAATCTAACCGTTTTTCCAATTGAAGAAAGCGTATTTTAGCAATTGTGTCTGTACGACCAATTTCCGTTGGTTCGCATTTAAATGGTAATGCTACAGTATAACGTCCCGTCGCATCGCGTGTGAAAGTTTCGGTGAATATTCGTTCGCAAGCTGCGTCATCAGGACTTAAATGTTTTCTAATCGGTACATTTTCCAATTCCCAAAAGCGTTGCGTTAAATTTTCTAAAGAAGGTTCGTCAACTATTGCGTGTAGGGCGCGTTCAATCGGTTGCACGACACAGTCTGCTTTTCCCATGATGACATAGCCAAACGAGGTTTGTATCCCGACTGCATTTGAGTCGGATGACATCACCTTTTGGTTTCCCAGCAAGAAAGGAAATAGTTCATTGCCTATTAAAAGATCAATATCCGCGGGCGTATGGAATTTTTCGTCAGCTAAGGGTAGGCCGTGCAAATGTTGTAGTTTGTGAATGTTCACATAAGCGTTTGGAACTTTATCCGATATTGTGCTGATTACACGTGCGTTTATTTTGAATCTGCAGCGTGCATCAAAGCGCGAATAGATTGTCAAATCAGCGAGGCCAAATACTGGCTTTTCAGAGTTCCCTATGCCTCTGACTGTTGCTGGAGAATTTAAAATATTCAGGTTAAGGCGATCACAACAATTTTTTGTAATAAAATGACTTGTAGAACCACTGTCTAACAATGCTCTGATTTTTAATCTTTTGCCGGAATCGTTTAAAGCGTATATTACCGCAGTAGGTAACAGAGTAATCGAATTAGAAGAGCTTGGACGCGTCTGGTTATACGTTACATTGCTATGCATAGAGAGTGGAAAATTGGAAGCGACGGCTGCGTTTGCCGTTTGTGATTGTGGGGCGGGCGATGATGTTTGCGCGCGGTTAAGCGACGTATTATCATTAGACGATAAGCGTGTATTTGCCATCGAAGACTCTATGTGAAGTTTAGTGTGATGCATTCGCTGGCAGATGGCGCATCTATTTTGCGATTTACATTTTTTCACACTATGAAAGCCCAAACAATTAAAACATAAATTATTATTTTTCACGAAATCATTTCTATGATGAGAATTTAAAAGAAGAAACTTATCGCATTTATAAAGTGGATGAGGATTATCGTTTTTACAAAAAGGACACTTAGGAAAGCTGTTACTGACAACGAATGATTGCGCAGAATAATTTTGTCTTTTATTATAATTTTTATTAACTTGCGAAGTAGAAGATTTATTATAATTTGAAGAGTTAGTTTGAAAAGACCCTGCGTTACGAAGCGTGTATATTCGGTTTTGTTCCTTCACAAAGGTAATCAATGACTCAAATGTCGGTATATTTTCATGGCGTTTTGCTTGTTCAAAAAGTGTTACAGTTTCTTTATCCAATTTGGATAACGCGATATGTGTAAACGTAAAGTCAGCTAGATCATCTAATTGAAGTTGTTTCAATGCGGAAAATGCGGAATAGAATTTTTCTAAGAACGTGTCTAATGCGTTTTGCGAGGGAGTTTGACTACCCCTGAAATTTAAAATTTGTTCTAGGTATAACGTGGCGAGAGTACGTTTATCTTGATACTTATTTTTTAGCGATTTCCAGAGAATCTCATAATTAGCTGCAATAGGCGGAACACCTGCACATACCAATGAAGCCTTACCAGTAAGTTTTCCGACAAGGTATTGTACCTTTTCCGCGTTTGACAGATGCGGATTCTTATGAATTAGCGAATTAAAATTTTCGTAAAATAAAACCCATTGGTTTGGATTACCATCGAAACTTTTTAATTCTAATGCCGGAAGCTTGCTATTTATTTTTTTATTTTTTTCGTAATTATTTATTAGCGGTTTTTGATTTTCTAATTTTGTAAGCCCTACTTGTATCGCTTTTATCTGACAATATAACTCGTCGAACGCGCAGAGATCTTTGAAATCGGGTTCATATGTAGAATCACAGCTTAGTATCGTTATATTTAACTGGTCCGTTACTTCAGTGTATTCTCTTCTAGTATTTTCCAATGACTGTATGCGTATGAGAAATAGATCTCGTTTTATTTCTTCATCTACTTGTTTACTTAAGTCATATAAGGACTGCAACATTGAAAATAAACTTTGTAAATAAAAATAAATAAAAATAAATAAAATAAAAGTAAATAAAAATAGCTTGTAAAATCCGTATCTTGTTTTTTATTTCATTATCTTTGTTTCGCGTAGCCATTTTGAAAATTGACTGAAGAAATGTGTTGATTGTAATTATTTTTTTAAAAACTGTAGAATTAATCGAAATTTAAATAAATTAAAATATTATTTTTATAATATGAAAAGTTGCAATTAGTTGTAACAACATCAACAAAAATCTTAAATCTTGATATTTTTTATTAATAATACGCGTTTCTAATAGAAATAAACAACAATTACTTCGACGTTTGATTTTAAACGTGCTTCGGTTCGGGTTTTTCCGTCAACCGAGCGGAAATTACCGAGCGTTCTCCGTGTTTCCGAGCGTGTAATTTGTGTACATACGTACAATTTTAATAATTTTCAAACGAGTTTGTAGGTAGTATATATATTTATTATTCACGCAGTTAAATATATGACGAACGGGAATATATTTTTTCAATATAATAGTAACTACGCCAAGTGATTTTATAAGCGTTATAATATAAATAATCGTTTTTAACGAAATGTTTTGAATTGAACAAAGTCGGCGTATGCGGTTGTTTTTTGAGGCGATCACGATAAATATAAGCGGAATGTCGGCGTTATGTATGCGTTTGGTATGCGATCGTAATTATGTTAGATACAAGGGAAGCTAGGAAGCGGGTATATCCGGTGGAAGGACCATATGGTTGGGAGATATTGTGATGGGTAATTGGGAACAAGGCAAGCACTCACCTTTCTTCCTTCGATTTTGCGTTTCTCCTCTTGCCTCTTCTATATCTCCAAACTTCTAGCGGCGAGGTGTTTCACGTTAATTTCAATGTAAAACACTCGCGTCAAGAATTAAATCTTTGATTCAATTTGCGGTAGTTCACAGCGGAAAATTATGCGGTCACTTTTTTATTCCGACATTTTTTTTCTATTGCGATTGCAGCTGTTTTTTCGTATTGTGGCGGCTTCGATTTTCAAAAGTGGAGCGGCTCTAGTACTTGCTTGGTTTCGGGAATGGGTAGGGACTGGGCGAGAAGGAATACCTGTTTCCTAGTTAACAAATTAATTTATGGCGCTAACACGATAAAAAAATTCAACATTTTTTGCGGTCCAAGAAAAATATTTGCTGGTCCACGTCAGAAAATTTGCGTTATGTGTTTCTCACGTATTTGAAGATTGTGACCAAACGCGAAGAAATTTAAACGTCATTTAACAGTGTGCATACCGCACGGTCCATTGCTGGCAATGCGATAAAAAAAATTCAACATTTTTTGCGGTCCAAGTAAGAAATTTGCTGGTCCACGTCAGAAAATTTGCGTTATGTGTTTCTCACGTATTTGAAGATTGTGACCAAACGCGAAGAAATTTAAACGTCATTTTAACAGTGTGCATACCGCACGGTCCATTGCTGGCAATGCGATAAAAAAAATTCAACATTTTTTGCGGTCCAAGTAAGAATTTTTCTGGTCCAAGTGAGAAAATTTGCGTTATGTGATTCTCACGTATTTGAAGATTGTGACCAAACGCGAAGAAATTTAAACGTCATTTTAACAGTGTGCATACCGTACGGTCCATTGCTGGCAATGCGGTAAAAAAAATTCAACATTTTTTGCGGTCCTAGTAAGAAATTTGCTGGTCCATGTAAGAAAATTTACGTTATGTGTTTCACACATATTTGAAGATTGTGAACAAACGCGATGAAATTTAACCATCAGTTTTTCAGTGTGCATACAGCATGGTCGATTGCTGGCAAAGCGATAAAAAAATTCAACATTTTTTTCGGTCCAAGTAAGACATTTGCTGGTCCAAGTGAGAAAATTTGCGTTATGTGTTTCTCACGAATTTGAAGATTGTGACCAAACGCGAGAAATTTAAACGTCTTTTTAACAGTGTGCATACCGCACGGTCCATTGCTGGCAATGCGATAAAAAAAATTCAACATTTTTTGCGGTCCAAGTAAGAATTTTTCTGGTCCAAGTGAGAAAATTTGCGTTATGTGATTCTCACGTATTTGAAGATTGTGACCAAACGCTAAGAAAGTAAACGTCATTTTAACAGTGTGCATACCGCACGGTCCATTGCTGGCAATGCGATAAAAAAAATCAACATTTTTTGCGGTCCAAGAAAGATATTTGCTGGTCCACGTCAGAAAATTTGCGTTATGTGTTTCTCACGTATTTGAAGATTGTGACCAAACGCGAAGAAATTTAAACGTCATTTTAACAGTGTGCATACCGCACGGTCCATTGCTGGCAATGCGATAAAAAAAATTCAACATTTTTTGCGGTCCAAGAAAGATATTTGCTGGTCCACGTCAGAAAATTTGCGTTATGTGATTCTCACGTATTTGAAGATTGTGACCAAACGCGAAGAAATTTAAACGTCATTTTAACAGTGTGCATACCGTACGGTCCATTGCTGGCAATGCGGTAAAAAAAATTCAACATTTTTTGCGGTCCTAGTAAGAAATTTGCTGGTCCATGTAAGAAAATTTACGTTATGTGTTTCACACATATTTGAAGATTGTGAACAAACGCGATGAAATTTAACCATCAGTTTTTCAGTGTGCATACAGCATGGTCGATTGCTGGCAAAGCGATAAAAAAATTCAACATTTTTTTCGGTCCAAGTAAGACATTTGCTGGTCCAAGTGAGAAAATTTGCGTTATGTGTTTCCCACGTATTTGAAGATTGTGATAAAACGCGAAGAAATTTAAACGTCATTTTAACAGTGTGCATACCGCACGGTCCATTGCTGCCAATGCGATAAAAAAATTCAACATTTTTTGCGGTCCAAGAAAGATATTTGCTGGTCCACGTCAGAAAATTTGCGTTATGTGTTTCTCACGTATTTGAAGATTGTGACCAAACGCGAAGAAATTTAAACGTCATTTAACAGTGTGCATACCGCACGGTCCATTGCTACCAATGCGATAAAAAAAATTCAACATTTTTTGCGGTCCAAGTAAGAATTTTTCTGGTCCAAGTGAGAAAATTTGCGTTATGTGATTCTCACGTATTTGAAGATTATGACCAAACGCTAAGAAAGTAAACGTCATTTTAACAGTGTGCATACCGCACGGTCCATTGCTGGCAATGCGATAAAAAAAAATCAACATTTTTTGCGGTAAAAGAAAGATATTTGCTGGTCCACGTCAGAAAATTTGCGTTATGTGTTTCTCACGTATTTGAAGATTGTGACCAAACGCGAAGAAATTTAAACGTCATTTTACAGTGTGCATACCGCACGGTCCATTGCTGGCAATGCGATAAAAAAAATTCAACATTTTTTGCGGTCCAAGTAAGAAATTTGCTGGTCCACGTCAGAAAATTTGCGTTATGTGTTTCTCACGTATTTGAAGATTGTGATAAAACGCGAAGAAATTTAAACGTCATTTTAACAGTGTGCATACCGCACGGTCCATTGCTGCCAATGCGATAAAAAAATTCAACATTTTTTGCGGTCCAAGAAAGATATTTGCTGGTCCACGTCAGAAAATTTGCGTTATGTGTTTCTCACGTATTTGAAGATTGTGACCAAAAGCGAAGAAATTTAAACGTCATTTAACAGTGTGCATACCGCACGGTCCATTGCTGGCAATGCGATAAAAAAAATTCAACATTTTTTGCGGTCCAAGTAAGAAATTTGCTGGTCCAAGTGAGAAAATTTGCGTTATGTGTTTCTCACGAATTTGAAGATTGTGACCAAACGCGAGAAATTTAAACGTCTTTTTAACAGTGTGCATACCGCTGGGTCCATTGCTGGCAATGCGATAAAAAAAATTCAACATTTTTTGCGGTCCAAGTAAGAATTTTTCTGGTCCAAGTGAGAAAATTTGCGTTATGTGATTCTCACGTATTTGAAGATTGTGACCAAACGCGAAGAAATTTAAACGTCATTTTAACAGTGTGCATACCGCACGGTCCATTGCTGGCAATGCGATAAAAAAAATTCAACATTTTTTGCGGTCCAAGTAAGAAATTTGCTGGTCCAAGTGAGAAAATTTGCGTTATGTGTTTCTCACGAATTTGAAGATTGTGACCAAACGCGAGAAATTTAAACGTCTTTTTAACAGTGTGCATACCGCTGGGTCCATTGCTGGCAATGCGATAAAAAAAATTCAACATTTTTTGCGGTCCAAATAAGAATTTTTCTGGTCCAAGTGAGAAAATTTGCGTTATGTGATTCTCACGTATTTGAAGATTGTGACCAAACGCTAAGAAAGGTAAACGTCATTTTAACAGTGTGCATACCGCACGGTCCATTGCTGGCAATGCGATAAAAAAAATTCAACATTTTTTGCGGTCCAAGAAAGATATTTGCTGGTCCACGTCAGAAAATTTGCGTTATGTGTTTCTCACGTATTTGAAGATTGTGACCAAACGCGAAGAAATTTAAACGTCATTTTAACAGTGTGCATACCGTACGGTCCATTGCTGGCAATGCGGTAAAAAAAATTCAACATTTTTTGCGGTCCTAGTAAGAAATTTGCTGGTCCATGTAAGAAAATTTACGTTATGTGTTTCACACATATTTGAAGATTGTGAACAAACGCGATGAAATTTAACCATCAGTTTTTTAGTGTGCATACAGCATGGTCGATTGCTGGCAAAGCGATAAATAAATTCAACATTTTTTTCGGTCCAAGTAAGACATTTGCTGGTCCAAGTGAGAAAATTTGCGTTATGTGTTTCTCACGTATTTGAAGATTGTGATAAAACGCGAAGAAATTTAAACGTCATTTAACATTGTGCATACCGCACGGTCCATTGCTGCCAATGCGATAAAAAAATTCAACATTTTTTGCGGTCCAAGAAAGATATTTGCTGGTCCACGTCAGAAAATTTGCGTTATGTGTTTCTCACGTATTTGAAGATTGTGACCAAACGCAAAGAAATTTAAACGTCATTTTAACAGTGTGCATACCGCACGGTCCATTGCTGGCAATGCGATAAAAAAAATTCAACATTTTTTGCGGTCCAAGTTAGAAATTTGCTGTTCCAAGTGAGAAAATTTGCGTTATGTGTTTCTCACGAATTTGAAGATTGTGACCAAACGCGAGAAATTTAAACGTCTTTTTAACAGTGTGCAAACTGCTGGGTCCATTGCTGGCAATGCGATAAAAAAAATTCAACATTTTTTGCGGTCCAAGTAAGAATTTTTCTGGTCAAAGTGAGAAAATTTGCGTTATGTGATTCTCACGTATTTGAAGATTGTGACCAAACGCGAAGAAATTTAAACGTCATTTTAACAGTATGCATCCCGCACGGTCCATTGCTGCCAATGCGATAAAAAAAATTCAACATTTTTTGCGGTCCAAGTAAGAATTTTTCTGGTCCATGTGAGAAAATTTGCGTTATGTGATTCTCACGTATTTGAAGATTGTGACCAAACGCTAAGAAAGTAAACGTCATTTTAACAGTGTGCATACCGCACGGTCCATTGCTGGCAATGCGATAAAAAAAATCAACATTTTTTGCGGTCCAAGAAAGATATTTGCTGGTCCACGTCAGAAAATTTGCGTTATGTGTTTCTCACGTATTTGAAGATTGTGACCAAACGCGAAGAAATTTAAACGTCATTTAACAGTGTGCATACCGCACGGTCCATTGCTACCAATGCGATAAAAAAAATTCAACATTTTTTGCGGTCCAAGTAAGAATTTTTCTGGTCCAAGTGAGAAAATTTGCGTTATGTGATTCTCACGTATTTGAAGATTGTGACCAAACGCTAAGAAAGTAAACGTCATTTTAACAGTGTGCATACCGCACGGTCCATTGCTGGCAATGCGATAAAAAAAAATCAACATTTTTTGCGGTCCAAGTAAGATATTTGCTGGTCCACGTCAGAAAATTTGCGTTATGTGTTTCTCACGTATTTGAAGATTGTGACAAACGCTAAGAAGAAAGTAACAACGATCATTTTACAGTGTGCTCACCGCACGGTCCATTTCTGGCATGCGCTAAAAAAGATCAACATTTTTTGCGTCCAAGAGATCTTTGCTGTTCCCACGTCCAGAAATTGCGTTATGTGTTTCTCACTAGTATTTGAAGTTTGTGACCAAACGCCGAAGAAATTTAAACGCATCATTTTAACATGGGCATACCGCAACGTCCATTGCTGGCAATTGCCGATAAAAAAAATATCAACGTTTTTTGGGCGGTCGCAAGTAGAAATTTGCTGGTCCACACGTCCCCCCCCCCCCCCCAAAAATTTTTGGCGTTTATATTGGTCTCCACGTACTTTTGAATATTGGGCCAAACGCGAAAGAAGTTTAAACGTTATTTTAAGTTATTTTAACAGTGTGCCTACCGCACGGTCCCATTTCTGCATGCGTTAAAAGAAATTCAACTTTTTTTTTGCGGTCCTAGTAAGAATTTGCTGGTCCAAGTGAGAAAATTT
>JADDOH010013352.1:0-23821 GCA_016648135.1 Agrypnia vestita | reverse complement strand
TTAAAATGAGACCTCGCGTATTTAGCAAAAGATAGGCATTTTATAAGACTTATTTAAAATCGAATCTGTTAGTAACAACTCCTTTATATTTTAACAACTTCCCGCGTGTTTAGCATAAAATAGGTATCTTTATAACGCACAGCTAGTTTCCAGAGATCCGCCAATACTATACTTAGTAAAACGAAAATTTAACTAAATTTGAACTCTACCGTTTCCTGAAATTCTGCGAATATTATTCTGCGAACCTAGTAAGACGACAAAAATAATTAACTTTATAGAACATAGTGATTTCCGAAGTTCCGATATGCCAGATTAATAACCTTTATAAAATAAAATCAAACCCGTACTCTGAGTTAAAACCCTTTTAACAGGACCTCGCGTATTTAGCATAAGATAGGTATTTTTACAAGATTTATTAACAATTTCCCGCGTGTTTAGCATAAAATAGGTATATTTATAACGCACAGCTAGTTTCCGGAGATCTGCAAATATCAGTTCTATATATGCCGGACTAATCAACTTAATAAAGCGCAGTAATTTCCGAAGTTCTAATATGCCAAATTAATAACCCTTTATAAAATAAAATCAAACCCGTACCCCCCTTTTCTTTTAACGTGAGCAATCAACAATGTCGAAGAGTATATTTACCCGTACACCACTTTCACTTGAAATTAAACTATAATTTTCAACCACTGGGACACTCTAAGTCGACGGTAACTTTCACTCAAAAAAACAACCGACGCGGATTTCACACCCCCGTAGACGTTCACACCAACTGCCTGAATTCTGCTGTGTCTTGACATTTTAAAACCTCCCTAGCAGCCAAAGGCCCTAAGTCGTGTGTTTCCAGGATTTTCAATATCCTACTTTCCTTGAAACCAAACCTTTGTTCCTAAGATTCAGTTTGGCAAAAAAAAACCATATCTCCTCTTGGATATGTCAGTTGACCCCACCTTCTGTTGCCGTCTCTGTCTCCGTCCCTGTGCCTGTTTTGGGACGGACTCAGTGGCTTCGGACGATTTAAACTCGCTTCACAAGCGCGATAATTAATTTTTAATATTTAATTTCTAAGTTCAGTCCATATTGTCGTTTGATCAACCGTAACCACAATCTATCGGGTACTCCCCTAATCATAGTTGATGTTTCTTCATTATCTACCATTATCATGTCCCGTTCCCTCGTATTTTCACTCGTCTTTATCGGAAATTTAACGATCCTTGGCTGCTATATCCTTGTATCAATTTCCCTACACTCAACATGTACACACTGCATACCTAGATAAAACAATCGTTCAAAGGTACTATACCTAATTTTAAATTAATTTTGGGCGATCTTTTCTCGTGGATCATCCAATGAATCCTGTCTTATGCCCGCGGCTCCCCGCGCACAGGGACGTATTAGCTCCCTCCGTTGCGGAATTTAAACATAATTTGTAACCATTTATTATTATTTTTATTGGCAGTAAGATTGATCCACAAATTAACTATGTTACATAGACAGTGAATATTCTCGAACAATATAATACTGGAAGAGTACTATTCGCTATAACACAATAAACTATTAATGTAAGTTAAATTAAATTTTTAAATTCAGTGGAAGATTTTTAAGATCGTTTTGATTTTAAATTTTTCCCCAAAACAAAATAAATAAACAAATAAATAAACACACAGATACACACTCACACAACCCACTATTGGACATGTTTTTATTATTCTTTTATCGATTGTATGTATGTGTTTTCGCGTAATTGGCCCAAAACTCTGTGCATCAATTATTGTCTTTTCTTCAAAGATTGATTAATTATATGGCTGTAAGAAACCCAATAAATGAAAAATAAATAAAATAAATAAGTAAATAAACCTCCAGTGCCGCAGGCAAGGCGTCGGATTAATTCAGTGCTTATTTATTGCCAAGGTACTGGACGCCTCCGCTGATAACTATATACCACTCACCATGTTCTTAGAGGTGTGTTGAAAGATTGCTAGTATCTGTCGAATCGGTCTCAAGTAGTTGTCTGTATTTGTACGTTTATCATTATTACATGCTCTTGCTATATCCGTTCCACTTCACATTATTGTTCCTCCCGTCTTCGAATTTCTATCACACTATGTTCTCCTATGTTTTTGGTACTTATATGCTTGCTTTTTACTTGCATTTACTCCTATATATATTTGTTTCATTTATCCATCCATCTATAAGATCCCCATACGCTTTATCCTTTTATTTCATGTGTATATGGGCCGCAAATTCATATTATTTTATTTACAATATTCTTATCTGGATACACTTGTTCAATTATGTTTTGTGGGTTATTACTACCAAACCCGGCGAAATCTGAGCTAGAATAGCCAATCGTATACACGTTATCCGTTCTGATGAGACTACGCTAATGTCGGACAGGTTTGTAGTGATTACATAGTTAATATATTGTATCTATATTTGAGTATATTATTTTCTTGTCGTGCCATTAATATGCTTACACGTTATCGTTATCTCTTTCCTAACTGTATATACCGTCATTGCGCAATTACCTATCTGTTGTAAAAGCCTGAAGAGCGTTAGTCTACAGATAAATATAATAGAATTATAGTTAACTTTTCTATCCGCCTACGTTATTCGACTCCCGCGAAACGAAAATGAATCATTATCCGCTCAGTTAAGGTCACCCCTCTGGTACATCGTATACGTTTAATCCGTGTTTCACGGCCAATTCCTATAAATTATTTATGGGGCGTTTTCCTCTCGCGATCCCCCGATTAGGACCTGCCTTCCTTTCTTTCGCTCATATTCTGCCTCTCTGTTGCCCGGGAATCCACTCGAGACCACGATTAATGACATTTAAACGGTTTCAAAAACCCAGCAAAAAAGTCCATAATTCAGAAACCTCGTGGAACTGTCAATATCATCGTCACCTTAGAGTAGACGTTAATCGGTTTTTTAACGGCCCAAACTGCAATAATCGCGACCCAAAACTCTGAAAACCGTGTTCAGTATTTTTTATGGGAAGCACATGTGGACCGCTCGGACCGCATCGATCGTCAACCATTTGTACCAAACACGGCTTTACCACAAGATCAATATGATTTATAAGAATTGAATAGTAACTGCCCGTAATCTATATCCGATCAATCGCTACTAACTCCCTCCCAATACTAGCGTTTCATCATTCCCAAATTTTTGTAGCTCCAATACTCCGCCAGGTGGGTTTAGCTCAATTTTTCCCCGCGTAGCATTTAAATCATCTTAGAGTTCAAAATAAAAATAATAAAATAAAAAAAAATAAAAAAATCTATAGAAACAGGTGATTCATCACAGGGTATAGTCTTATTTTTATTATTATATTTATTTATTGGTATTTTCACAGATGTATTCATTTTAATAGCTGCTATATAATCATTGCTTACAAAATTTCATTATTATTTTATTTCTTATTATTTAAATATTTTACAATTCACAAAGTAATCTTGAGATGTCCCTAGTAGATAGGGGTTCCTCATCAAATGACGGTGTTTTCTAGAGATGTTTTCTGTATTATGAAAAATAATATAAAACGTCGTAGGATAATTTCCGCGAGTTGAAATTTGATTTTTTATAGTTCATTTCAGTCTCCTAGTAACGGCACCAGAGTGAGACGTAATGACCCTATATGGGGTCCTATCAAGTTAAGAAGTTGTTTAGTAGCAAAAATATATTTGAAGTCGTACATATCTAATAAATACGATTTAATCTCGATAAATATAATCTACACTACTCGTAATACGTCGGTGATTTGGCACATGATCGTCTAATGATTTTGGACTCCCAAGTCGTTTTGGTGGCAAACCTGAGATTTTTCAAACCGTGTTGATCTATCTTGCGATAATAAGAGAATTCTAATACATATTAGCCTAGTACCCTCGCAGGTTCGTCACAAAGAATACGCCTGAATTACGGAGCGCGGGCATTAGCGATGTTTACGAAATCGTTATACCTTAGGTTCGCTGTCATTTAAATGGGAGGAATACATATAATATCAAACAGAAATTAACAATAATAGACATATTTATAAATTTCAATAATTCTCTGGTGACTTCAAACCACCGTACGTAGAGCTATTCAAATAGAAACTAGAGGAAAAAGAGTACATATTAATAATTCCTAACTACTGAAATTGCAAAATTGAAGCGAGACTTCTCCAAAATGGTTCTATGAGGAAAGTATCTCGGGGAACATCAGTTCGCGGAGGATAATTAAAGCATCCCGTGATTCTATATTTATTGAAGATAGACTTCTTCTTCTTTTATTGGTATTCCCCAGGCATAAAGCCCAGGGGGAGTTAGAGCCCCTAGCCCGCTCAGTCTCCGATGGCTTTCTACCTTTTTAACCAAAGCCTCTCGTTCTCTCATGGAACTTATTTGCATCCCGTGATACTTTCCCTCTTCAAAATGAAGACCAGTGAACGCCTCTCTCGCGGCCACAGTGAGGTGCACTTCCTTCTGTTACACACATCCATGAAAATGTTCAGTCTTTCTTTTAGACTTGTTGCTGGATCAGTACTTCTTTTGTACTATTTGAAGATAATGTTTGGCCTTTCTTTCAGGCAACGACGGGGTGTATTGAAATATGGTACAACCACCTGTGTTACGAGAAGGGCGTGCCGTGGTACTTCATTTCGTGAAGACAAAAAATGGTAAAATAAAAGGTGTTAGTACATCCTATCCTGTACGTGAATTTATGAATTATACTTTCTAATCCTGTCTGCCGCTTGGCCGGCGAAATGAGAGTATTATTTTCCAAAGGTTCACTACATTCATACTTGAAAATCCTTCTAGAGAAGGTGGGCATCACGACGTTGGTCTCCGCCTTCTGGCAGGTTGACTTCGTAACTGGTCGGATTGTAACCACATCGGTCTACAAGGGGAATTCTACCTTTAAAGACAATCCACAGGGGCTTGCGCCGGTTTCCAGGCACACTTCCCGCGTTGCTAACTACTCTTTCACCCTCCCGATAGCGCAATCTAGATACTCCCCGTTCTCCAGCTGGATCTCCCCATTTTGTCCATACTGCTTCACGGAAATTCCATATAAACCCGATTATACAGCGAGATTAATTATAACAACATAAACGAGAAAAGTGACTATTGTATTTCAATTGATTACGCAAATCTATACAAAACGAGATTACTAGTGCGGCGATTTGCTTTTAATTGCAATCTATAATATATTACGACACCCGTGGTTAGTATAAATAAACTACATAAATCCCGATAAATCCTCCGCGAAAGCAATATACAAGGTCGAATCAATAATATACAAATAATAACTGAGTAAATAATCAAGAAAAATAAGTAAAACTCTTAACTTTCGTTGTCTTGCGAGTCTGGATATTCCTTCCTTGTTTTATTCCTTTTGCTCATTCCTTCGAGTAGAAAATATTAATTCCTCATTATTGGTCGCTACTGCGTCAATGTTGACCTCGGTCTATCCGAATTTCAACAGCACCTTCAGTCAATAATCCCTGAAAAATACTAAAAGCCATTGCGAACTAGTCGCCTCTATACATCGTGGTCCGTAGCGAAAGACAAAACCGTTTATTATCGCAATTACTTTTATCACCATCCAGTTGCAAAAAAGCCATACATTTTGAATAAATTTCACTAAATGTTTCGATAGTAAACTAGAAAATAAGGTAACCATAAAATTCAATAGAGTATTCTACCTGATTCCTTCCAAAATACACTGAAGTAGTGAATGCGCATAATAAATCTCGACTCCAAATCACGGTAGTCGAATATTGCAATTTTATTGTAATTATTACGTAAATCTTATAAGAACGTGATTTTGATCCAACATCCAAAGGCGCTCGGCCCATACCACGTCGCATAATAAACCATTTTTATATTAAACATATCGATTACATTAGATACATATCACAAATAAATAATTAATAGAAAAATAAAGATTCTAGTTTTCGTTCAATTTCAAGACTCGCGACCAGCCTCAAATACATACAAATAAGTTACGATTTCTAACGTTTATTCAATGTGAAACATTACGAAACTATAGGAGACGAAACATAAATAATATAAATAAATTAAAATTCTTATCTTTCGATATCCTGTGGACTTCCGAGTATTCATTCCTTAATTTGGATTCCTCTCGTTCGTTCCTCCAAGTAGTTATAATCGGTCCATCGATATTGATCTCCACTGCGTTAAATGATAGCCCCGTTCGATTCCCCTACATTCCCTACAGGGAAATTCCCCTACACCTCCGGTCAATATTTACACCGGTCACCACTTGTTGTTGTTTCCATACCGCCCTCCGCTCGCCGACGTGCTTCCCAACTCCCTCCCGAACTAACGGCACCCGCTCGTCTTCCAGTTGCGACGAACTCACCGCCCGCCAATACCCGCCACGCCATCCAGAATGACTTCACCTTCGATGCCTCCCATAGGTCCGTTCAGCCCATCAGTTGTTATTACCAAAGTCACGCGACCGAGACGGTTACACAGCCCGTGATTGGTTCTCTCGACCAGTCAGTCACCTGTTGTTGTTTTCCAATTCATGAAGCCTTTTGCCTCGTTCCTGTAAAAGTTATGACATACCCACTAGGCTTGTAAGTAAATGTTATAAAATATTAGATTGTCACCGTCCGCGCTTCGGGCCTACACAGTGTAATATTGTTTGCTTTCTCCTTTGGAATCTTCTTCTTCTTCTTCTGCTTCATCTAGGACTGCGTCCTGTCATTGCTCGGTGCCTGTTCCTGGGATACAGATGTCCAACTATCTCGCCATCTTTTATGCGGTCTTCCTGGGAGTCTGGTACCAGACGGCAGCTTGTTCACTGCTATGCTCACTACTCTCTCAGTACAAGCTCTCTCCACATGATCTCTCCAGTAACGTCTTCTAGATCTTCCCCATCGGACAATATCCTCGACGTCACAGGTCCTTCGTATTTCGGAATTCCTCACTCGGTCTCAGATTGTCAGTCCCGCAATGGGTCGGAGAGTCTTCATCTCAGTTATTCTTAGGAGATTTTTTGTTCTGGTAGTGTCAGCCCTTGTCTCGATACCGTACGTCATGATTGGGCGGACACAGGTCTTGTATATCTTCACTTTGCTCTCCTTGAGCATATGTTCGTTTCTCCAGACAGCATTTCTCAAGCATCCAGCAATAGTTGCGGCTTTGTTTGCTTGCTCTCTTACTTCTTCGTAGAGGTCGTTACTGCTGGATATTTCGACACCCAAGTACTTGAAGCTCGTTACTTGCTCTATTATTTTATCGTCAATTGCAAGCTCGCATGGTATTGGCAGTTTCGATGTTACCATGCTCTTAGTCTTAGCTACGGAGATTTTCATGTTGAATCTTTCCATATATCTTCACAAAGATTCACAAAGATTCCTTTGGAATAATTATTACAAATTCGATCCAATCTTCAATATTCCGTAGAGCCATTTATCAAAGATTTTAAACGGTCTTGAATAAAGAGAGAATATTTCCTCAGACGCTTGTATTGGCTATCGAATATTTTAAATTAAAGTTTTTTTTTTCAATTATATCCTATCTGCGTCTATTACGACCATCACAATCTATTCTTTCTCTCATTTATTAGCCTTCTTATCCAAATCATCAAGATTTGAGAATGAGTCCTGAGAACTGAGTCCAAGCCTGTGCTCTAAAATAATAAAACCTGGTCACAGACCAAAACTAAAAATTGAGCAAAAACCTATTCAGGAGATTACAAGATGCGGCAGAAGACTCGAAAACAACAAAAGAAAGGACTGTAAAATATTTTTTTCTAAGGCAAAATTACTTCCTCACTCCTCACAATAAACTAAAAATAATACCGCGATTTACACGTGTACAGATACGAAGCCAGCTTTTGGTCGGCTTTCCATTCCATTAGCGCAAATTCTTGAAGAGCTCACCTATTCATCTCACACATACCATACTTACTTGAATATTGTGACAATATTTGCATTTTTCCAGTCACTCGGCATCTCTCGTTTCCCATATTTACTTCATCAAATTGAGGAGCTCGTGCTATAAAGCGTATCCTCCATATTTTATAATTTGTGCAGGAATGTCATCAGGTCCAGCTGCTTTGTGATTTTTGGACCTGATGACATTCGAGAAATACCATAACACACGCGTGAGGAAGATCCTAGGTATAAATTGGGAAGAGGCTAGAACAAACTTGAGCATCTTGGAAGAGAATAACACTTCCAGTGTTGAAACCACGCTCCTGAAGTATTAACTACGATGGGCAAGTCATTGTGTGCATATGGCTGAGACGTGGCTCCCTAAACAAATTATGTTTGTGCAGCTATCGAATGGCAAAAGAAGACAGGGTGGGCCGAAAAAAATGTACGAAGACACCCTGAAGGCGAACCTGAGCAGATGCGGATACATCCGGAAAACTGGGGGCAAAAAGTACACTGCGCCGGGGAAACAATGCAATGCCGGATGCAATTTCCGTGAAAAGTAGAAAGAGGAAAGAGGAGGAGGAAAACTCTACTATCCACCAAATGCATGTGCACAACTAGTGGAAGGGTGTGCGGTTCCAAAATAGGGCTCCTCGGTCACGCTCTGACGCATAATTAAAACATGGTGGATGTCATCCTCGCAACGAGGGACCGCCGAAGAAGTAGACTACGTATTCATACAACATTAACGTTCTTGCCTAGATGCCATGACAATTGTCCATAAACCAAATAACTTAATTGAAATAACAGTCCCAAATAAAGAAAATTATTACATATTTGTCTATCTCCTGAACTCTACTCCTAGTGAAATGGGTCTTATAATAAAAATATCTTTAATAATCTGATATTTACCAAAGCTTAGTTCTAATTCTCAAACAGCAAAAGTTCACGTCATTAAGATTAAAAGAAATGTATCATGTCCAGAAATCTTTGATTTTTAAATCAATAGCAAACCGAATATCCAGACTGCATTAATTAAATCATATCTGCGGGGTTGACAATGATGAATCCATTTATAAAATCATAACTTATATAATAGATTATGGCCATCCGTCGTATTTTTTGGGTGTCGCTGGGTTTTTCTTCAATTTTAATTGTAATTGAAATGTACTTCAACAATTTAAAGGAATTTTTGTCCTACAAATTAAAAATAAATTACATAATAAACAAATAAATTATAAAATACTTCTTTAGAAAAATATTACATAAATGAACAATATTTTTTATAACCAAATTAATTAATCAATTAGAAAGACATACAGAAAAATCTAATCCACGAAAAAATATTTTGGCTACTACCGGGATTCGAACTCGGGCTATAGGAGCCTTGTAGATTTTCGTGAATATATCGACCTTATATGTAACTAGCTGTGCCCGCGCGGCTTCGCACGCGTAGATTTTTAGTACACTATTTGGATCGTCATAGAACTTTCTCGAACCTTCTAGAACATTCTCCTTGCATAACTTTCTAGAGCAGGTTTTTCCGGAACCTTCTAGACTCACCGATACAGTCGGCGCGCCTATTTAGAAATAATCTGAAGCTTTTGCGGCCTTCCCATAACAAAACAATGTGCTAGAAAGCACATTTTCGTCCCCCACTCCCACCCACGCACAGCCACCCCCACCAAACTCGCATATTTTCGATGTGACACCAAGGGCTATCCACTACCATAACCACCGGTGGGTGGTTGTGGCTGGTTGTGGAGAAAACTTGGCGGGTAGAGAAACACGGGTTTCTTTATATATGTATATATTGATTCTCAATTATATTAATAGATTAATTTTTATTTTTGTCCATAGAGCAATCCACTTTATTGATACGGTAGTTCAAATTACTTTGTACTACTACCGCTAGATGGACGCCAGAATTAAACAATGAATTCATTTTATTTGGACACATTTAATACAACCGATTTTAAATTCAAGAACACA
This sequence comes from Agrypnia vestita, assembly GCA_016648135.1. NCBI lineage: Eukaryota > Metazoa > Arthropoda > Insecta > Trichoptera > Phryganeidae > Agrypnia > Agrypnia vestita. Next base: position 13,923 of record JADDOH010013352.1, on the reverse strand, counting down.
TTCATATTTGTGAAGTTGTAATTATTCAGAACAAAGTTCTGTGAAGTTTTTAAAATCAAATTAATTAATCAATTAGAAAGACATACAGAAAAATTTAATCAATGAAAAAATATTTTGGCTACGGAAAGGAGGTGACCCGGGTTCGAATCCCGGTAGTAGCCAAAATATTTTTTCGTGGGTTAGATTTTTCTGTATGTTTTTCTAATTGATTAGTTAATTTGGTTTTAAAAACTTCACAGAACTTTGTTCTGAAAAATTACAACTTCACAAATATGAATGTGTTCTTGAATTTAATATGTTTTATATTCAAAAAGTGCCGAGTATACTATTACTCTTTCGGATATGGATATCAAAAGGATTCAAAATAATAAAAATAACGCAGCAAAAACTGCTCGTTAACTGAACGATGCTTTTAATATAGATTCTATTAAGGAATGCACAATGATGCTTCCAAAAATTGCATGCTGGGATCGAGCCTTGAAGAAGGAGAAGCTCGTGGGATTCCTTCTTCAGTTGACAACGACCAACTTGAATCAGAATTACGCACAACAATTCTAGAACGAAAATTAAAGCCATGTATTCACTAGGGGACAAATTGTCCGTCAACAGCACGCGCGGCATAGAGTCTACGTGACGTTGCAACGTCGTGCACTGTTCCGCGACATCGCGCACAACATAGCGCGGCATTTCTACGTGCCGTGGCAACGTTGCCATGCGCACGGTACCCGAGCGAGCCCACTGCAACATTACGCGGAGCGTCAGTACCACGTGGTATGTTTACAAGTGAATACGCATGCGCTGTATCTGTCAAGATGACAGTGTGGGGAAACGAAATTGTTCTTGAACTCATCGAGCTGTATCGATCGAAAATCGCATAGAATATCCGTCCTTCTTTCTATTTGCAGTAAATAATTTCGCATTCTCCTCTTTTTTCTCCTCTTACGTTTCGATAAACTCATTACGCAGATACGCAGATGTCATCTTAACCTCATAGGGCGACATTTCCGCGACGTTTGGAAAACAATAATTATTTGCAAAAAGGACCTTGTTTTTAATAATATTCAATTTACTACAGTAAAACCTCGTTAATTTGAAATTGCGACCCAAAAAAATATTTCGAATTGCGCGGAACCCCGTTTTCACCAAATGAGATACCGCAGCTGTCAACATAACCTCATCGGGTGACATTTCCGCGACAAGATATGCGAGTCCCGGTGTGTACACGTCAAATGACCGCGTCATTGTCCCCGAAACATGAGCGTAGATGTTGATGCGACATGCCGAGCGGAATGTTTCGCGATTTGTCCCCTAGTGAATACATGGCTTAAGCGTTTGTCATCCAGCAACTTTGAACCGCACGAACTGAGCGAAAACCAAAAAGCCGCTATTATTTTCATACCAACTTGACTGACATAATATTGTCACGGAATGGCAAGCAAAAGGAATTTCGCACTGTTCCTTTCCTTGTAATATGTCATATCACTATCGAGGGATCGAGAATGGCTTACAGCAATCTACAACCTTTGGGAAATGTCTAGAAATGCATGGTATAACCGAGAAGCAACGAGAAGGGTCTCGTTGGTCTCCTAAAGGAGGCACCTAAACACTAGAATAATCTAGATAGTACTAAAATACCAGCATTCAGGGTATAAGTACGGAACTAGACCGCGGCGCAGGAGTTGTCTTGTTTGACAATTCGATTCAGTGCGAAGTACGCGTGAGCCACGAAACGACGCCCAGGGTAGCCAGTCATGAATTGCAAAGCGACAGATATCTAGCGAAATAATCGAGTGAATTACCTAATTGGCGAAAGAAATAAGCGATAAATACTGCGAGTGAGAACGGAATATTCTAGCAAGTGATAAATACATGTTGCCCAGCGATAATAAATTGATATATTGGGATATTAGATTGAAGAATTGCTTCAATTCGTGTTAAGTGACTTTGTACATTGAATAATTGATTAATCACTAATTAATAAATCGCTAATTAATTTCCAGTGTTTTCATTCATTCCTCCCGTAGCCACGACACGTGACAATATGTACATTATTTTTCAATAATATCAGTCACATATAATACAAACAGCTCTAGTAGCTGTTTGTATTATATATTTGATTTGTTTGATATATTTGATATATTCATGCAGTTATTACTGCACTATGCCTGTCTCTGTAGAAAAAATCCGTGTTCAGGCAGGCAAAATTTACTAGTGATGTTTAGATGCAATGCATGAATTACAAGCAAGTATAATTATTAAGAAAAGAAACATAGATATTTAATATGCTAGCGTTGGTGTTATACTCTTGTTTTTTATTATTACATTACTGAGTAAGTAGTAACGATAGAAACACGAATTGTATGCATCTCATTGCATCGCTGAATCTGCATCCTATCTAGAAATCTTATCTTATAGATTTCGAGCAGCTTCGTTTTCACGATACGTACCGGGAGAAGGAAATAATAAGAAATTGGTGTTTACGAAATGAACCCTGAAATGTTTCAAATTTTTGCCTTACGGTATGGTGGGTACATTCCACCGAAACGGAATAACCTGGCGTTAATATTATTTTTGCTAATTTAATTTTTCAATTACTGATTATTTAAACTTTATAAATTTCAAACGTATTCAAATATTTTTTTTAGAACAAAATAATGCATTTTTTTAATTAAACACATTTTAATTGTTTCCTTAATTTGTGGAACTCCGTGTTTATTTTTAAGAAATTTAAAATAAATTAAATTGTAATAAACATTACTGTTTTTGATAATGGTCTTACAAGCCAAAACAGCTGTCGCATTTAAAATAACACTTAAACTGCAGAACTTAATAATAATATTTTTTAAAATTTTAATTATTTTAAATTTCATTAAAAACATTTTACTTGGTTTAAGCCACTATACTTTTGGTAATATCAACCGGTTTCAGAACCGCCGTTATTTCTTCAGAGCAAACTACAAACTAAATATTACAAAATATGGGCAATTATATTTTTAGCAGTGTGATTTTTCATGTACATACCTGCCATTTTAACTGAGTGAATTTATATTTTATTAAATTTTCAATGAATATCCACGAAGCAATAGTACGTTTATAATATTAATATATTTTTTATTTTACGAGGAATCAAATCTCAAACCCATCATGGTCAGAGAGCAGAAGCTCTGCCGTTTCTTAGGATACCAAAAGATTTTAATTATTCAGAGTTCTCGCCTTCCAATGTATTCTTATTAATCCTAAAATTTCCTTTTCTACCCTCCTATCGCCCAACTCGATACTTTCTTGGATATTTTAGTACTTGTACATATTTTTGTTTTTTTGATATATTTCATATCGCGTGTAGATGACTTAGCAATTTATTATATTTTCGGTAATACATTTAACAATCCAACTATATATATATTACTTTAATAAATATATTTATTATCCTTAATTTAATACGTGTTCAGGATAAACAAAATAAAAAAGATAGAAAAAAGCCACTCATCTCACAATGATGAACCTGTGCCGAGATGATACAATAGAGTGAGAACAAAATACTATATAAAAATAGCCAATTAATTATAGATATAAATATAAAATGTGTATAGAAATGAATACAAAAGAAAAAGCGAAAGTAATAAAGAATATTGTGTAAAAAAAAATTCTCATTTCTTGATACACTTTTTTCTTTTTTCCCATTCAATCACTTACCATTATTCATTCGTAAACCAAAAAACCGCTATTATTTTTATACCAACTTGACTGATGTAATATTGTCACGGAATGGCAAGCAAAAGAAATTGCACACTGTCCGAATTCCTTGTAATAAATACGTCATAACACTATCGAGTAGGTACTGTTGGGTATTTTTGCAAATGCAGTTGTAAGATGTAAAAAATAATGTCCGCAAGAATAATTTTATGTCAGTAAAAATAAAAGTAGAGTGTCCTCACTGACTATGACAAAATGGATACCAAATACATTTCAATCATTTTTATTATTTAGCATAACACCGTTAATCATTTTTTTAAGTGACGATGTATTTTCAATCTTAATGTTTTCCGGAAGAACATTAAAGAACGAAGGAGTCTTGTAAAGAAATCTTTTGGCCCAAACGTTGCCTTGGCATTTACCGACATATTTGCTGTGTTCTTTTGGTAATAACTTTGCTTTTAAAGAATTTGCACAGAGTCTGACTAATGAAAAGCTGGCTGACTGTCATCATTTTATGTTCACTGTATAATTTTTCATACATTATAGTAGGTATTTTTTTTTTAAATACTAAGTATGCGCTTGTATTAAAAAAAAATTTTTTTTTATATTTATGTTACTAGATGCCATAATGATTATCATAGCAACGGCAACAACTAACAAATTGCTCAAACAAAAGAGGAAAACTCAAACTAATATATAAAAAATACGTCAATCCGGCTTGTTGTGCCCATTTAGTATGAAATTATGTATTACATAGTCTTTTTTATATATGTTGTATCGTTGTTGTATCTATTTATTTATATAAATATTTAAAAAAATCGTTATTTGGACCGGCGTTGTAAAAGACGATCCAACAAGTCAATCACACAGTATGAGAATCACGTATATCAGGTATTAAGCCTTTATTTAGTGACGTCAGAGTATCCCAAATGTAAACATCCCCAGAGGCATAAATTACCTCATGTCAATTGGATTGCTCCAAATGTTTGTTGGCGATAAATAATTATCGGCCGTCCCCGGTGCCGCCGCGGTGCGCTGATTGAAAAACTATGTTAATGCTTAATTTAGTTCCGACCAGAGAGTTTCCATCGATCGGGTTTATTTCGCAACTGATAGATAGACTTCATTTAAGGATTCATTTAGGTTAGAGTTAGTGTTTCCATGCGTGATATGCACAATCCGTCAGTGTATAGTTGCCTCTCAGCGTTTTAATCGGTCAATTGGTCGTAAATTTAAATAAAATTTACCGGCTATAATTAGGAATATTTAAGAGACACAGATTTTGTTCATTTTTTCCCTGGCATAATAAAGGATCCTGATTACATAAATGAAATCTAATTAAAGCGCTAGTAAGTTTAAAAGCAGTTATTTTAAGTTAAAAAATGATACATTTTTGACACTTGAGGCCATAGATGCCCATAGAAAATAGATGTTTCTGCTGCTTTATTCGTAGATAATGCCAATATAAGTGGGCCCGTTCACTATCTTTCATGTCAAATACATTCACGATCCTGCATTAAGCCGGCGGGGCGCGGCGGGCTGCCACGCAGGATAGTGAATGCCCCACTTTAGCTGAGAAAAAACCATTGAGTATTGAATTTGGAGATTATTGTTTTGAAAAATATTACTTGAAGTCTTTTTGCAAATTGCTTTTGACAATCGAATTTATGCAATATCTGAAGAAAAATGTGTAAATCATAAATATATAACATACAATGGTTTGCATGACAAATTTATATTTATAGACGAAAAAAATATGATGAATATTGAACATAGGTACTTTTTGTATTTTAGGTTATTAAGTTTGATTAGGTTAGGTTATTAGGTTAAGTTAGGTTAGTTTAGGTTATTAGGTTTGGTTAGGTTATGTTATTAGGTTTGGTCAGGTTAGGTTATTAGGTTTGGTTAGGTTAGGTTATTAGGTTTGATTAGGTTAGGTTATTATGTTTGGTTTGTTTAATTTAGATTACGATTATTTTAGTTAGATAAAATTACATTGCTTAGGTTTATTAATATAATATGATTATATTAATAAATGACTTACAGATGCTGATAATATCTGCAATTGTCTATGCTTCGAATAAGTACATTCATTTTCTTTAATCTATGGTAAATGGTTATTCAAATACCAAAAGTTTATTTTCTATGTTCCCAAGTGTCAAAAATGTATCGTTTTTAACTTAATACGACTACTTTTAATCTTGCTAACGCCTAAATTTGATTTCATTTATGTAATCAGGATCCTTCATTACGCCAGGAAAAAAATGAACAAAATCGGTGTTTCCTAAATATTCCTAACTTATTCCAATTCACTAAAAACATGTTTTACAAAAAAAAAGTGTATATCGCGTGTCTACAAAATATATGTATGCAAATTCTGTAAAAAAAATAAAAAATCTCTAAATTCTGAATGTTTTTTTTATATTTTCGTAATGTAAATAAATATATATTTTGTTTTTCCATTCCTAAAATAATTTGAAAAAACCTAAAAATTCCATATCAATAAACATGATAGGTATATAAGAAAATTTGATCTCTATAATCTCTATATACATATCTTGTATGTTCTCCTACGATTTTTTCGACACATGAATTATCGTTTTAAATATTTTTTATATGTATTGTGTGCTTTTAGAGCAGACTGTTACGCACACTAACGCAATTGAATCTTTACGTGCATAGTGTAACCAATAAAAACCTAAACCATTCCCCCAAACCCATCTTCACCGCAGTAAATTCACATATTATGAGAATGATTTTTGAACAATCGCGTACGCGTATGCATAAGCCACGTCATCATATGGAAGACGATGTACGATATAAATGACTAGCTGTAACCTGTAACCCGTCAAAAATAACGGAACATTGGTTCGCGTCTTTGTTAAGCGTAGTATATATTTATAGTATCTTTTTGGCGGTCCACAGAGAGGCGACCGTAGCAACGCGCGTAAAGCGGTCGATTCGGGTTTGCTGGCCCGGGGTTCAAGCCCCATCTTCGGCCGTGTTATTTGGGTTTTTTTAGCCGTGAATTCTAACGAAATTAGGGACGTTCCACGAAGTTACGAACAGACAGACATAATTGTGTTTGTTAATGTACAACGAAATAATTGTGTACAAATATAATGGTCTCACTTCTTTCCGCGTTCACGATTCCGCGCATACAACAGCAATATTATAATAAATAATGGAGGGTAGGTAAAATTCAGAAAATGCGTTTGTGGTATAATTTTCTATAATAACATTTTCCCGTATAATTGAGTATCCTGATTCCAAAAATGACATAAAATAACCGCGCTCGCAAGTAAAAAACAAGTAATTACAAAAGATCGTCATTATTCCCTTAATGTGTTTGACAGATCAGCCATTCTCGTCGATCGCATTTAAAAGGCATTCTCATTTATGCTTCATTGTAAGCGCTTGTTCAGACACAGCGGGAACCGTTCAGTTTCAGAATCGCGTTTCAAAACACGCGATTTGTGTCATCTGTTCACACAGCCGCGGTTAATAAGCGATTTGTGCGCGCGAAAATAAACGTCAGTTTGACAGTTCTGGTGCCGTTCTCCATCTTTGAATATCAGAGATATATTCGCTCATTACTTTGTTAACGACGGCCGTGTTCCATGGCAAGACACATAAATATCATTCTGTCAGTTCATTTTTGGTGAATAAATACCTACTTCTCTAAAATACTCTTTTTTTCCACCATTTCCAAATATCTCCACCAACTCCTGCCAAGCTTGGTTCTTGGCATATTTGAGTAATCCTCACACTGAAGATCCCATATTACAGGTCTTTTCTCCACTTCATCAATAAAAAATTCAGTGTCACAGCGATCCATAACCATAGAAAAGAGAATATAATCCACGCGTGCTCCTGTTGTGACATGGAACCGTGCGGTGCCCGCAACGCGACTGAACGCTCTCGTAAGGCTCCACAGTAATAGGATCGTGCGGGCGCCGTGCGGGTCTATTTTCTAGCGGTTGACTAACCGCACGGTTGTGTCTGAACGATCACATACAAACCTAGGTAAATGAGACCCGCACGGATCTCATGCGATTCTGAAACGGCACGGTTCCCGCTGTGTCTGAACAAGCGCTAAGAGTTCACCGAGAATCGTACATTTGTGGTAGCCCTGTTTTAGCAAGTAATTACAAATACGTGTTAGAAACGAATTATCCAGTCTCACCAAATGACCACGCCTCTTTTGACAATTTCATTACAAGTTTCGAAATAATATGATCTCTATAGTTTGTATTTACTCTAAGTACTGGACCGTTTTTTGCTGAAATTTTCAATAATATCACGTATTGAGATAACAGGTATGGTAAACAAGTGTGAATCGAGAGATATTACATACCATTGAACATTCTAATAACGTGAAAATAATTAAATACGATGTTGAATTTGAGTTGAAATAGTTTTTGACAGATAATTTTATTTTTATTTTATTTTTTAGATATTAGTTGATTACAGTTCAATATTTGAAATAGTTGAAACATATTCGATTTGTAACAATAAATCTTCTACGTGCTATCTTTCTAAGAAAGCAGAGCTGCTCGTGTTTAGAGAGGGAGTTCATTTACAGTGTATCATAATCGAAGTAATGTACATAATTCAGTATCCAACAGATGTGTTAGAAGTACAAATGTAATGTTTAATTGAAGTTAATAAAATATATGGACTATAAAAAATAAATATGAAATAATAATGGAATATTAGTAATAGATAAATTGACTTTATTAATTACTTAAAATAAATTACATACATAGGGGAGAACCACCATGAAGAGAACGTTTTTCCTCTCGTTGCTCTAAATAAAAAATTAATACACTATTTCAAAATTTGAGTTTGGAGTTATGTAGTGTATTCATTCCTTTCATAATTCCCAAAGTGAATTTTAAATACACCCATCTAATTTCAGGTTTTAGTTGATTTGCTAAAAAATGGGAAATGTTCTCTTCAGGGGATAGTGTACAATGAAGAGAACACTGGTCCCCACGAAGAGAACAGGCTTAGACATCAATCTTAACGTGGAATTATATGCGCCTATTATCATCTTATTTGACCAGTTCTGTAACTAATTTACAATGCTAATTAAAATACGATATTTAATCAAGAAATATTCAATGTTTTACATTGTAAACAAGAATATAAAAAAGTAAATTGGTTTTAAAAATATTTACGACAAAAAAGTTGAAAAAGCCCTTTTGTCCACAAGATTCGTGACACTACTGACTGCAAATTTTACCCTGAAGCCATTATTATGTTTTTGATCGTAATTCTTGATCAAAAACTTAATTAATAAACTTGATTATTTTTTATCATAATTCCTATTGCCTTTTTTCCCCGAATTGATTTTTTATTATTTTTTTCAATATCTTTCTCATTCGACTTATCTTTTTCTGGTATCTCTGTAATTATAGTCATTTCTCTTTTTGTCATCCTTCCTTTTTCGTATTTTTTCGTGGTGGTGCTTTCGGGTATGGTATAATCATGTGAGTAAAAATTATTTCGTGTTGTTTACGACTCTCAGAACGCATCGATGGTTGAGCCTCAAATGATTGTTCAGTTTCAAGTGTGATATTATCTTACACTTTTGAAGTCTGCACTGATTCCAATTGATCCTCTGGAAGTTGCTCCGAAGACGAATTCTAGTTACACACAGTTGTATTATTGTTGGCATTTGGTTGAATGGGCGGTGAGTGACGGGGGAACAATGAAAATCGGTGTCTGTAAATATATTGTTATACATAAATGTTATATATTACATGTAAATACATTTTAGAAGTAGTGCTTAGATATGGTGCCAGCAAATTGTCATGTTCAAGACTAAATATTTTCCGATTAACTATATTCCGATTAATATTCAAAACTCTCACTGGCTACTTGTGCCTGCTTTGCTCGTTTAATAACTTATCATAATAAAGTTTTAGCCATACCTGTATCCTAAGCTACACTGTGAATGCTTTTCCCTTACACGATGACGGGATCTATTGCATATTTGAACTCACGATTTATAACATTGTATAATTGGATGCATTTTATGCAATAAATAATTTAAAAAAACATTATTTAATAAACATAACACACAAAAACATATGTCATACATAGATAAAAATTTTGTTAAAAAAATAACCATGAACAGGACACTAAACCCAAGAAGAGAACGTTCTCTTCGTGGGACTGCGGCGTGTTGTCTTTATGGAAATAGGACTTTTTTTATAAAAACTTTGAAATTATCAGGACAGATTAATATTACTCAAAATTGCACATATATAATAACGTTACACTATTGCTAAACTTTGTTCACTCCACGTCCACTATTAAATAGTTTGCCGATGATAGAAATTCTGAGTTTAATTTTTTACGACGCACGTAAACAACCCTCGCTGATTGTCACGAGCACAATGAACGGACCTGCAGCTAACTTAACGCCTGATGTCAGTACCACACTACGATCACACGATGAGCCATCGGATGTCGCTAGGTTTGTTAGTGCTTATTCAGAGTGCACAGGCGGGAGCGGGTGCGTGTGCGCTCGCGCGGGCTTTGGTGCGAATAAGACTTTCCTCTTCATAGGCCGTTCTCTTCATGGTGGTTCTCCCTACATTTTGAATTGTTATGTATTTTTAATACATTTTTAAACGATTTTGGATTTTCAATACTTTATAATATAATGGGTAGTGATTTTGCTCTGCACTGGTATTAATTATATTTAGGGGTGTTGCTTTTTTAATCGTTAATTAAAAAGGCGGTGTCAAGCCCACTGAACTGTGGAGACCGTCGTTATCGAGTGAAGATTACATTACTTATGTATATATCTATTTATCTTTACTGACGGGCTTTCACAGTTTATAAATTTTTAATGAGGCTAAAATAAAGGCTAAAATAATAAATAATGATTAATGGTTACCTCTAAGATTAGAGGCTAATCTGATGAATGATCCGATCAAAGTACTGATTGCACACCGTTGCATCTGCATCTTGAAAGTCAGTTGCGCACTGACCCACGCCGCAACCAATCACGGCAAGGATAACTGATACACTTTATATATAATACACAGATTGTATCAGTGTGTTAGTAGCTATAATAAGTAGGGTGTGTCCTTAGTAGCATGTATTAGTAGTTATGTGTATGATATAAAAACTTATCAGTGCATTAAAAAGGTCAAAGTAATGAAACGCGGATTCTACATAACTATAATTTCTATATTGTGTACTTTTCCCGTTATGTACCTACATCATATATATTCTCCAAAAACCTATTTAAATTATTCTTATATTATTCAGACTTGCGTCGATATATTATTCTATCAAATAAATACTCAATTTCGTTTTTTTTTTCAAATAGAGTGCTTCAATAATTTGTATTGTGTTGGCGTTTCTGGGCTCACGGATTCGATTCCAAAGCCGCATCATTATCATTGCTTATATATAATTAATATAAAGTGTGTACTTTGTCTGGTTTTAAATCCCCGAGCAAACGAATAAATCCCGAGCGAGCTTCCTTACTGCTTTTAAAATGCGCGCACACAACAATGTTTTTTTTTTGTAAAAATACTCGAAACAAACTTGAATATTATTCCACGTAGCCCAAGTGTGTCGTTATATTTTAACATTGCACATAAACTTTGGGATTTCCTGAGAAAGATTTTCGGTGAGCTCGTACATATGTCTCTCTTCCCATACGGCATGATCTCCATCCGCGTGTGGCGCTGCAGAGGGTGGAGCAGACAACGGGAAATATCTGGAACAGCGCTGAGCTAAGTCTCATTTGAGACAAGAATAAATGCGAATCCGCGAGAGCGTGGTATTAAAATCGGGAGCCGGGACCCGATTCCCCAGGCGGAATATTTTTAATCAGTGCTTTTGAAATATTTACGGGAAACGGGTGTAATACGATTTGTCAAATACAAAAAATTCTAATTTACATCGCGGCGTTCATTACATTTGTAAATTAAAAAATATACGTATATTTTTTATATTTATCTTTTTTATGCTAAACTACGTGAACTAAACGCCGAGCAAATAACCGATCAGTAAGTTACTTTTTAAGTAGATACAATTCTTTAACGCACAGGCAAATTTTCACTAAAATATTGAATTTCCAAAAGCATCTTCACTTCAAGAAGTACACCGAGACATATAAGTACCATAAAATAACTTACCTCGAAGATAAATGAAGGTTAAGGGATGAAATACCTTCACAAATTACTTTACAGTCGCATTGGCTCCATGAAATTCATAATGCCATACATTTTAATATCCCGCGGAGACGAACAAGGGCACATCACATTTTCACATGGATCATCGGAGAACAAATTACGGCAAAAACCCCATAATTAACCAAGTTCTTGATACTTACAACATGAACACGGTTTTTGCAGATCTGGAAATTTTTTGGTTAAATTTTCAGCAGTTTATTCAATTCAATTCAACTCAATTCAATTCAATTCAATTTAATTAAATAAATAATAATAACTTTGTTATACACCACTTATATTTATTAAAAATCCAACCGGGTTTCGCTACTACCGTAGCTTCTTCAGGGATCTTAACTGTCTAAACATACAAAAGTTATGCGCTTATTATATACTAGTGTGAAAGGTGGAAGGACGGAGTGCCAATAGTGGGGGTAAGGGGTGGGATTATTCAGGGAATATTATTATTAAGAGGGAACATATTTAAGAGTGGACTATAAGACAAATTTATTTGATTATTAATTATTTTATGATTTAAATTAATGGCTTTTCTTATCTCTAATGCCTCTAAATTATCTAATCTATTTCCTATTCCGTTTTTATGGATAATCCTAACTCCTGTGCTATTATTGAACGTGTGGTCTTCTTCAATTAAATGATTTACAAACTCTGAGAACCCACTACTTTTTAAACACCGCAAGTGCTCTTTTACTCTAATTTTTACATTACGCGATGTCTTTCCTATATAAAACGCGGGGCAATCGTTACATTTTAATGAATATACACCAGAATGGCTAAATGGCTAAATTTATCCTCCTTATCTTTACAATTGACTAAAAATTTACCTATATTATTATTCGTATAAAACGCGGGTCTGATGTCTGGTGGGAGATTTTTGACGCTAGAAGTGGAAAAAGTAGAATTAATAAATAAAATACGACGCCATTGGAAATCTTGATGCTTAACTACTTCATTACTGTGGAACAAAAATTTATTACGGGCTAATTGTTGCATTTTTCCGTTTAAAATATTATCTACTAAGCTAGCTTCGTCAAAAATCTCCCACCAGACATCAGACCCGCGTTTTATACGAATAATAATATAGGTAAATTTTTAGTCAATTGTAAAGATAAGGAGGATAAATTTAGCCATTTAGCCATTCTGGTGTATATTCATTAAAATGTAACGATTGCCCCGCGTTTTATATAGGAAAGACATCGCGTAATGTAAAAATTAGAGTAAAAGAGCACTTGCGGTGTTTAAAAAGTAGTGGGTTCTCAGAGTTTGTAAATCATTTAATTGAAGAAGACCACACGTTCAATAATAGCACAGGAGTTAGTATTATCCATAAAAACGGAATAGGAAATAGATTAGATAATTTAGAGGCATTAGAGATAAGAAAAGCCATTAATTTAAATCATAAAATAATTAATAATCAAATAAATTTGTCTTATAGTCCACTCTTAAATATGTTCCCTCTTAATAATAATATTCCCTGTATAATCCCACCCCCTACCCCCACTATTGGCACTCCGCCCTTCCACCTTTCACACTAGTATATAAGCGCATAACTTTTGTATGTTTAGACAGTTAAGTTCCCTGAAGAAGCTACGGTAGTAGCGAAACCCGGTTGGATTTTTAATAAATATAAGTGGTGTATAACAAAGTTATTATTATTTATTTAATTATAATGTATCACCACCAAGTGTTTGCTTCCTTTGAAAAATTTTTTTTTATTTTTCATATGCAATCTATTTGATAAATGTAGATACAAACAAAATGTTTCAGGCAATTACATATTATGGAAGTATATATCAAAATAAAAATATTTAATAAATTAAAAATAACATAAAATCTGTTCAAAGGTGTAGGAGAATCCCGCTTCGGAAAACCCCCTCAGACACATGGAATATATCAATACCCAAAGCGATTTTGTTCAGCATAGCTGTGGCTCTTCCAACAGGAATAACCATCGGCAGGTTGGTCCTGTATATTTGAATGTGAAACAATCTATGCTGACGATGTC
>JADDOH010013351.1:0-19393 GCA_016648135.1 Agrypnia vestita | reverse complement strand
TAAATTTCCTCTCTTTATCCTTAAATAAATGAAATTGTTTTTATATGAAACGAAGTAGCGCACGCGCAGCGTGCGCATGTTGCGGGGAATGTAACGAAATCATGTAGCGAATATGCGAGACCACGAAATTCACTTGATTATTACTTTCTGTTCCAGTCATATCTAAATATAATTATTTCGTTCGAATTCAAGGCTAAAAAAACATTAATTACATCGCTGGGATTAAGGATCGAACCCTGATCGCCCGAACGGCACGCAGCAAACAAACCAACCCAGCCACCACCGGCACTCGTCAGTCCGTTAATGACACACTATATGTATATGACATACTAGCCGTACACACTCGTGAAATATCACGGAGCGTAATTTATTTTTATTTAGTTACAGATCATTCCGCCACGATACGATCGAATTTTTTAGTCTTAGAATATTCTACGTTTTGTAATTCTTTCATAATATTAACAAAGAAAAACTATTCAAAATAATAAATCATTTAAGGGATCGATATCTATTAAAAAAAGGCTTAGGCCTCGGGTACGATACGAGCGGCAAGCGGCAGAGCGTCAATGCGCCCGAGTAGTAAGGGTCACATTGACGGCACAGTACTGAGGTTAGTCATATCGTGGCCGGCTTCGTTCACTACTCGGGCGCCTTGACGCTCTGACGCTCTGCCGCTTGCCGCTCGTATCGTACCCGAGGCCTAACAAATCAAAAAACAAATATATATAAATAAATAATTAATAACGAAAAATCTACAGGTTTATGTTTTCTGGGGAATTATGCCGTGTTGCTGATTACCTTGAGTGACTGATTACCTTTTTTTAACCCTAGAATAATAACCTTCTTGGGAATAGCACTGAAGATAACCATACGCCTCGGAGGCGTACAATTCTCGATGCATACTTCTGAATGTTTATTCTATTTTGAATAGATATTTTTTACTTAATGATAAAGTTTCATTCCTAATTTCTAAATTAAACAAAGTTCTCATTCACTACTTTTTTTATTTTTGGTAATTGTAATCACTTTCTAACATACGTCGAAAAATAACAACAAATATCAAGTAGTCGTAAAAAGGCTCCTTACAAAAAAAAAATATAAAAATCAACTGTTTTCTCTTCTTATAATTAATACACAATATAATCAGTCTGAAAAAAGTAAATAAGATCAAAAGTTAAATCTTACAGACATTTCTGACACACATCATTCTTGTGCTCGTCTTTTTGAACTTCACGCAAGTCATCTTAGATATTATTGCAATATCAGCGGTTTTTAGCCAGAGGTTCATATTCATTATTACCTGGATTTACTTCAGCAGGTTGGTAATAATATTTTCAATTTTATCTCTTACATTTCTTGGCAAATTTGGGGCGTCTAATCTTTGGTTCATCCACGGTGCACTCAAATAATCGCTAAGTTTTTTCATATATTCTCTACGACACAAAGTTCTTCCCTCGAATGTTATGGCAATATAGAACATATGAATTAACAAAAATCATAATGAATATGCCATAAGATATAGTCGTTGGCCATCTGTTAGTTTTGCGAAAGCAGGAAAATGTAGAACACATTTGATCAAATTAATGTGTCTATTCCACTTTTACTCTGGTTATAAAACATCACTATTTCAGGGCGATTTCTCTTCATAATCAGAAGAGCTTTGTACATCTTCAGGCATAATAGCCATAAATTCCCTTTCAATGTCACTTTGCACATCGTCTTCACTTAGATGATCTTCCAATTCACTATCAGTCTGCTGAGCATCACCAGCATCAGACTCCTCTTGTACGCCTAATAATGTTATTATTTCATCTTCATCTAAGGGTATCCTAGGTGCCATGATGATCACAACATAAATGTGTCCCGATAACAAAATAAATTTTGTTTTAAGTGCCATAAAACAAAAAATACTATAAGATTAAAACTGCGCTAAAAGTTATTAAAAAGATAACCATACGCCTCTCGAGCACACCAACCTTTAATAACTCTAAAACTATGATACTCATCGCACACACATAGCCACCGATCGAGAGTGCTATTGAACGACTGAGTTGGCTGAATAGGACAAATGCGTACGCGCAAAGGATGAAAAGAGACAGCGATATTACGTTTCGTTGGGCGCCTCTGCGACATAGGTTATAAATCTAGTGTTAAATTGCAATATTATTTATTGCACGTTGTTTTTTATGAATAATAATGATTCACAATTATGTAAAAAAATATATTCAAAAGATGATATTTTTTTTAAAAATGTGATAAAACATATTTGAATTTTATTCGTTTTATTATTGAATTAATAAAAACTTTAAAGCAACATTTAAATATCAATTATAATCAGAATCACGCCATAGAAGTATAACTTCTACCTCGCGTACATGAGTACATGCTTCTCCAATTTTTCAAATATTCGCCCAATGAGTCCTCCGATCTGATTTTCAATCTGTATTTGTGTGCCACATAATATATACAAAAATCATTGTTCGTTCATCACCTTGAATATTCGAGAGAGTTTATTTTTGTTTTAAAACATGATGCGTCCGCGACCTGCATGTGACGTTCCGCATCGCGTCCTTTTTAAATTAGAATATAAGTTTTATTTTAAAATAGGTTTAGGTAATTTTAAATTTCGCGCGGCACCACGAGTTGCCACCCCGCACCGCCAGGGGTTGGTAGGGTGCCATTGCGGGTGCGGTGAGACTACCCCCCTCCCCCGCAGACACAGAGGGTTGGAGCCACGTGCCCCAACAGCCGTCTTGTCTCGTTCCGATCGCCGTCGCCGCAACAGCTCGCGCTCCCCGGGCTCCTCGCCCGCGGCCGCCCCATCGGCGGCGGGCCCTGAGCCGTCGCCACGTGTGTTCAAGATCGCGGGGAGGCGCCGTCAACGTCGCTTAAGGAGAAGGCGGCCTGCAGCGCTCTGGACGTGATTCCCAAGCCTGGACCACGTGCGCTTCCCGCGAGTTTCCGAGACTCAGCCAGATCCCGCGGCCGGTCGCGCCAAGCCAAACCACGTGCGGTCCCCGCGAGCCGCGCAGCTTGGGATGCGTGCCCCTCGTAGCCACGAGGGCCTCCAATAGTGAAATGTGTATTTTTTCGTGATGTTTTTGAACTAAATGTGACAGGGACACGATTAACTTATGTGAAGGTCGGACTGCTCGCGTGTAGGTTAGGGGTAATTATTAAGTTAGTGCTAAGTCTTTTAGTTCATAAGGGTTGAGTAGAATTGTGCTTTATTTTATTAAACGTGTAAATATTTAAATATTAGGTCCTTACATATGAAATTGACGTTTTACCGTACTGGCAAATTTGATCTCAAATATCTTCTCTTTGGTTAGGAATTCCAAATCCAAATTTTTACAGCTATTTACTCATGTATTTGTGTTTTGAAAATTATAATTCATTTGTTTTTTCCTCAATTGTTTTTTTCTTTGCGAGACTCAGTTTACAAAATGAAAAACTTGAAAATATCGCGTTATTTACGAGTACGAAGTTTCCACCCGTGGCACCAGTGCTGGCAGAACGACGCTCGAAGGATTCATGATGTGTATTGGCGACGGTGCCGCAAAGAAACACAGTGCGTTTTTGGTCCACGTTTCGTTCCGTTCTGGAAATTTCGACCTGCAGAACAGCCCCCGTGGACGGGCCGAGACCAAAGTTGATAATGAAGAATTGACGGCTATTGTGGAAGCGGAAATCCATCGCAAACCACATCCCGAGTTACACAGGCTGCTGTTTTAGTGATAAAACTGTTTTAAATCCACTTGAAGCAAATTGGTACCGTGAAAAAAGCTTAAAGGTGGGTACCTCACGAATTGAGTAAGGCAAATCAACAAACTGCGATTTGACTTGTGAGCGTTTGGTGGACTAGTGCGTGGTGTCGTTCACTACACAGCTGTCTAAATCTGCCAGACATTATACGGCAGATGTCTATTGTCAGCAACTGCAACCATGATGGAAAAGCTAGCTGCTAAACAACCGAGGCTGGTTAATCGCTCTAGGCCACTGCTGCTTCATGATAACGCTAGACCACACACTGCACAACAGACGGCTACCAAATTAGAGGAGCTTCAATTGGAATGTCTAAGACATCCACCGTACTCTCCGGACCTTGCCCCAACAGATTACCATTTTTTTCGAAATTTGGATAACTTCTTGCAAAGGAAAAAATTCAACTCCGATGGGGCAGTCCAAACCGCCTTCAAAGATTTTATTGATTCCCTTCCGAATGGTTTTTTTAGTAAAGGGATCGATGAACTACCTATGAGATGGCAAAAGTGCATAGATAGCAATGGTACATACTTTGATTAAATAAATATATTATAATAAAAAAAAATCGACTTTATGTTCCTCCCATACTAAACGTCAATTTCATATGTAAGGACCTAATATAAGTGTTGTGTTTTGAAATTCCCGCTCCACCTTCCTTGGCAAGGAATCTTCTTGATAGACAAAGACGCGTAGCGTCCTAATTAATCTATCAGATTAATTGAACCGCCATCAAACATTTGAATAATATTCTTTTCCTTTTCCACAATAATACCCTTCAAATTTATATGAAAAAATCTCTTAAATAGAGTCAAAATACTTCCATCAGCAACCGTCCCACTTTTTCCATCTGACACGCTTCTTTTATGACGGTAAGCACTCCATACGGGCATATCTCAATGGGCCTACCCATCGATTAATTAATAAAATAATTCGTCTATCTATGGCCCACTCGTGTCTGTGGTCCGCAGTCTTTTGGCAGTCGCCAATTGCTAGGCGTGTCTCCTGCTAGCGGCAAGGTACCATGAACCGTGTTGACCGAGATGTTCCTGGCGTCAAGCCCGAGCCAGGGTCTGCAGCCTGGAGCGACGATGAAGGAGCAGGCGGTAGAGCGCCCTACACGGAGATGGATATATGGCTCCCCGACATCAAGCAGGAGTGCTCGGAGTACTCCAGGAAGGCCGACCAGCGCGCCGGTGAGGAGTTGCTTCATTGTTGATTAATTCTTAATGATGTGAAGTGCGCGCACCTGATGTGACCGTTAAAGATGGATGAAAGGAAAATAGGAATATTAATATTTGTAATGTACGGATTGGATCTAGTTCTTTTTGAGGACTTGTTTGTGGTTATAGTTGAGTGCCCTGCTTTCAAAAAAGTAGTTTATTGAGTCGCCTTAAGTTTAAAAAGTTACATGACTTGAAAGTTTCGTCCTTTTCTTCGTTCATTTTGACATTAAAATCAATCAAGATTATTCGTAAATCATAGACAATAAAATAAATGTTGCGTAAAAGTAAACTCTGATATGAAAATGGCGCGTTTTCTATATTCATTAAGTCACCATCGTACAGTTGCCGGCAAACTTCATGAAATTCTTTGGCTAAGTGGGGGAATGCGCAGAAGACGAAATTTGGGTCTCGTTGGTAGAAAGGTAGATGCGCAAACGTCCTCCCACTACGCCGCAGAATTTCAAGATGTTTGCCGGCTACTGTAAAATACCATAAACTCATCATGATCATTCGTATACCTGGGAATCATGGCATTGTATAAATAACCAAATCCTTCTAATGTTTTCTTCTCTAACCGAGCCTAACAAGGCTGACCTAAAATTTATTTTTCAAATTTATCATAACTTTACTAATCTTAGGTCCGGTCTTATAAACGTCCGTTAGTTAAATTTCAGACCAAATAAACCGAAATTTCATACAAATGTCATATTTTTCGTCTTATAACAATCCGTTAGTCAAATTTTAGTAGAATTTTACCGACGGCCGATACCGACAGTCGAACCACCAGTTTACCGTCCGTTAGTTGAAATTGACAGAAGTATGACAGATTGACCTATTATTTTTTAAGGTTAGATCCGTTATCGTAAGTTCATCTCTCTAGGGTTTATAATGATTGAATTATGACTGTCGCCGCGGAGACCACTGTACTGTGAAAATCGAGTTTTTGTTATTTTGTGTACATAATTGGAGACTTTGTACGTAAGTAATAAATAGGTAACCTATTTGTATTAATCAATTAGTATCTTTGGATGATATACAGTGCAGTCAAGTCTTCTGTGTCTTCAAAATTGTGTTGATTATAACATATATCATCGTCTATGTGGCAAACTCCTTTTATACATACAGAACTACATCCAGCGGTTCGGCATCCGGTTTTACACTAACAGGCAATCAGTTAAAAAAAATTTGTGGATACAGATGATCGGAGACTAATTACTGTCACAAAATTGTTCCTTTTAAAAATCCAAGCACAGGTTTCTGGTGAGGGAAAAGCTTCTAAAAGCTTGGCCGCTGTCTTCCAAATAAAAGATGATTACTGGCTCTGCGAAGGTGATGCACCAGCGCTTCTTTGGTGGAGGGTAATTTATCAAGACTGTTTATATTTGAGAATACAGCCGCCCTGAGATGGTCAATATCATCTGTCTCCTTTCATTGTTTTTTTATGGCAGTACGTGCAATCACAAAGTTTTCAGCATGCTTCGTTGAATTTCCGTAAGTTGCGCCAAAGGTTTCTAAAGGCATGTGGTTCCCTAATAATACCTCCCAGCATATAATTTTGGAATAATCCAAGAATATGGTCCCGTTGTTCATACAATGAAAATAATTATTTCACTATATAATTTAATGTCCTGTTAATTTAATCTAACTAAAATAATCGTAATCTAAATTTAACAACCAAACCTAATAACCTAACCTAACCTAACCAAACAAAACCTAATAACCTAACCTAACCTCATATATTGCCTATGAAATGACAAAATATGCAGTGCATTTTTCGAAACTTTAAAGTGTAATATCTTATTTAATACTTACTTTTTAAACGTAAATTATCTTTGATTTTGTTATTAGCACATTCAATAATATAGCGAAATAATCATTTTCGTTGTATATGCAATGGGACCATTATCTTGGATTTAGCCGTAATTTTTGTGAATCCAGCAAAAGTTGTCCAGTGTGAATCCATAAAAAGAATCCAGAAAAACAGCGCTGGTGATGTCATAACCCTTAATAGCGTGGTAGGCAAGCATAGAGTCTTTTCTTGTCTGAAGTCCTTTAAAATCTCATGTACAGGAACATATTTCTGAGTTTTAGCTATACCACTCCGAACCCAGACTTTTGGCGGTAATTTGTCAAGATGATGTATGAGCAACAGCAGTACATCTCTGTCACGGCTTTACACTACAACTGTATCGTATCCCTTCTGGGCAGCGTCTTTAGCGTAGAATGTAAACCGTATATCATTCTTTTCTTGATCGCCATGTAAGTGAAGTGTTTCTCTGTTTAAGTTGGTAGTCACAGTGAATGCATTTTTGAAGCCGCCTGAACTTACAAGTTCCCCATCACCTAGTGTTGCCGCTCTTTCAGTAGTACCTTGTGAAATGAAATCTGTAAGGTTTTCCATATTTTGTGAATGATGCATGGTCCCATTTTTTTGGCAGTGGAGTATCAGAGCCAGTTATTTATACTCAATGGGTGTAATTTTACTCTCTTGCTTCTTGTACCAGATTTAATAGAAAGCAGATTATATCGATCGAAAATTACTTGAAGGCTCTGGCAGTCTTTAAAATGGCCCATAATTGTTTTGAGGAATATGCTTTTTAAATCTCCGAACGTATTTACCGTCTTTGGCTTACCGATTGCCTGGATGAGAGTTTTGCCATCAATAACCTTCATTGTTATCTTCTTCTCTCGATCGATCTTCTATCAGTTGTGAGTCCAGTGTCTAGTGTTTCGTCCTCACTCATTAATATTTCTCCATTCATAGACTTTAAAGCATCATTTATATGTATAAATTTAAACTAAATAAATAATAAAATAAAATAAAAAATACTTTTTTTTTTCTGTTTTCCGCGCCATTTCAGGGTTTTCCACCTCGCGTCAAAAAATACTGTCCTTGAAATTCTTTGAACATTTTTACACCTTCTTCTCTTTTCTACCGCTTTTTCCATACCAAATTTGACTCTTCTCTTAAGAGTATTGTACAAATCTTTTGCTCTCGTATATGCTTCTCCCTTTCACTGTCAAATGTTTAAGCTATGCTTTTCTCTTTACTTAATTAAAACTGCTTATCATATTTAAATATTGAAATCAGAACACTCAACTATTGTTACGGACCTAGTTCTCGAAAAGATCCGATGTAAGTAACCTAACCAAAAAAAATTCATTGCAGATATCCTCAGAATACAAGATTCTTTCTCGAAAAGTCCAACTATGTCTTCGTCTACCCATGAAAAGCTGCTAACTTTACAGACCATTTCAAAAGCTAAAAAATCTTCGCGAAAGTGCACACTTACTTTCGCTGGCAAGAAGATTTTTTCATGTTCACAGTGCGATTATTCCTGCAATTGGAAATCAAGCTTAAAACAGCATGCGCTTAGGCACACAGCAGAGAAATTATTTTCATGTTCGCAGTGCGATTATTCCTGCAATCAGAAAAAATCCTTTAAACTACATGCGCTTAAGCACACCGGAGAGAAATTATTTTCATGCTCACAGTGCGATTATTCCTGCAATCAGAAACAATACTTTAAACTACATGCGCTTAAGCACACCGGAGAGAAATTATTTTCATGCTCGCAGTGCGATTATTCCTGCTATCGGAAAGCAGACTTAAAATCGCATGTGCTTAAGCACACCGGAGAGAAGTTATTTTCATGTTCGCAGTGCGATTATTCCTGCAATAAGAAATCAAGGTTAAAAATACATGCGATTAAGCACAATGGAGAAAAATTATTTTCATGCTCGCAGTGCGATTATTCTTGCAATTACAAATCATACTTAAAAAAACATGCACTAAAGCACACTGGAGAGAAATTATTTTCATGTTCGCATTGCGATTATTCCTGCAATCAGAAATCAGACTTAAAACAACATGCGCTTAAGCACACAGGAGAGAAATTATTTTCATGTTCGCAGTGCGATTATTCCTGCAATCGGAAATCATTCTTAAAAGTACATGCGCTTAAGCACACTGGAGAAAAATTATTTTCTTGCTCGCAGTGCGATTATTCCTGCAATTGGAAATCAGTCTTAAAACAACATGTGCTTAAGCATACTGGAGAAAAATTATTTTCATGTTCGCAGTGCGATTATTCCTGCAATCAGAAATCAACTTTAAAACAACATGCTCTTAAGCATACTGGAGAAAAATTATTTTCATGTTCGCAGTGCGATTATACCTGCAATCAGAAATCAACTTTAAAACGACATGCGCTTAAGCACACTGGAGAGAAATTATTTTCATGCTCGCAGTGCGATTATTCCTGCAATCAGAAATCAACTTTAAAACAACATGCTCTTAAGCATACTGGAGAAAAATTATTTTCATGTTCGCAGTGCGATTATACCTGCAATCAGAAATCAACTTTAAAACGACATGCGCTTAAGCACACTGGAGAGAAATTATTTTCATGTTCGCAGTGCGATTACTCCTGCAATCAGAAATCAGGCGTAATAATACATGCTCTTAAGCACACTGGAGAGAAATTATTTTCATGTTCGCAGTGCGATTATTCCTGCTATCGGAAATTAGACTTAAAAAAACATGCCGTTAAGCATACCGGAGAAAAATTATTTTCATGTTCGCAGTGCGATTATTCCTGCAATGACAAACAATGCTTTAAACTACATGCGCTTAAGCACACCGGAGAGAAATTATTTTCATGCTCACAGTGCGATTATTCCTGCTATCGGAAATCAGACTTCAAACGACATGCTCTTAAGCACACTGGAGAAAAATTATTTTCATGTTCGCAGTGCGACTATTCCTGCAATCGGAAATTAGAATTAAAAAAACATGACGTTAAGCATACCGGAGAAAAATTATTTTCATGTTCGCAGTGCGATTATTCCTGCAATGACAAACAATGCTTTAAACTACATGCGCTTAAGCCTTAACACGACATGCTCTTAAGCACACTGGAGAAAAATTATTTTCATGCTCGCAGTGCGATTATTCCTGCAATCAGAAATCAACTTTAAAACGACATGCTCTTAAGCACAGTGGAGAAAAATTATTTTCATGTTCGCAGTGCGATTATTCCTGCAATCGGAAATCAGGCTTAATAGTGCATGCTCTTAAGCACACTGGAGAGAAATTATTTTCATGCTCACAGTGCGATTATTCCTGCAATTGGAAATCAAACTTAAAACAACATGTGCGTACGCACGCTGGAGGGAAATAGTTGTAGTTAAAATCGGAAATCACAATTAAAACAATATGTGCTTAAGCACACAGGAGAGAAATTATTTTCATATTTGTAGTGAAATTATTCTTGCATTTATAAATCAAACTTCAAATTACTTAAGTAAGAAAAAAACATTTTCATGTTTAAATTATTCGTGCATTCAGAAATCAAGTCTAATAAAACGTGTTAATAAAAATAAGTGTACTATTTGTGCATTCGTTACATATATTTCTATATCCATGCGCTTTTACACTTTGGAGACAAACTTTTTACTTGATCACAATGACCTCACACTCCCCATCCAGTGCTTCAGGCAACCTAGAAAAATATGCACAGTTACAGGAAGTGCACGTATTTATTTATGCTGGTGCGCTTCGCTTTTACGTGTCGTCATGGCCTCTTCCAGTAGTTCATTTTTAAAGGCAAGGAATATAACAAGTATTTTAGAATTTATGGGTAATCCTCATTTGCTCACGCATAATGAACTGTTTTATGTGCATAGTGCAATCATTAATACGACTAAAAGATACACGAGCCTCATGCATGCTGAGGAAAAACTGCTCCCACATCCACCGTGCACTCATACAGTAGGGCAGTTCTTAGTTTTAGACTTTCGAAATATAACCGCGTTACCCTGGCATTCCCTTCTATCATCGATAAAAATATACCCGTCAGTACAAATAATTAGTCAGCCAAAATCACCGCTCAGCATTACATCGATAAAAGGCATATGAGTCATCAAAAATAATTAACTCCAGCTCGACGATGGACAATTAAAGTACCATAAGACTGAAGCCGCCGAGCCGTTGGACGAAGCCAGGACGGGCTACATCCCCTACGAATAAGCCGGCGTATTACGACCTACTGCTACTGGCTGCGCGACGATCATCGCGCGGCGTACGGCGCAAGCTGGCGCCTGATTGGTCAGCGCCATGGCCGCATGGCCGCTACCGCATCGAACAACCAAAACAAAGTCGGCGCATTTTGGCCGAGAAGTCAGTTCGCTGCTCACCCGGCAAGGAGTAACATCTATCCAAGGAGTCGACTCTTGACTAGTTTCCAGCGATTCCCGCAAGATGAGCTCTGGTGGACCTCTCTCACTAGTGAGGGGAAATCGAAAATGGAAACAGTATTGCTTTTGCGAACCGGCTCACACCGACTGCCGTTCCACTCCCTTGGGCCTGCGCCGTGGACCTATTGACCCAGTCTACATCGGCTACCGCCGTCACCTACTAGTCGCTGAGTCCTGGATCGCTGCTCGCTCCACTCAGAAGTCGCTTCACCCTGCTGTTTACGGCCACACCGCTGTCGTGCTGCGGCCTCTACCGTCGCCGCTTCACGCTTAGAGTATATACAAACTATAGAGGCCATATTATTTCGAAACTTGTTAAGATTTTGTCAAAAGAGGCGTGATTATTTTTTGAGACTGGACAATTCTTTTGAACACGTGTTTGTAATACTTGCTAAAACAGGGCTATCACAAATGTACGATTTTCGGTGAATTCTCTTACAATGAGTCAGTATAAATGAAAATTACTTTTATATGTGGGTACATCTGTTTATTTTAATAAAATTTTCAATATACAAATATTTAAAAAAAGTTACTTACATAATTATAACACCATAAAATACATTGTATGAGAAAACGTTATGATGAAGTATTTGATGGAATTAAAAATTAATATAAAATCATAATACAGTATGTTATTGATTTTGGAAAATAATTGTTGAAATGTTGTCTCACTCTGCCTGTAGGTTATACCATAGTTAAGATAATATGATTTAATCAGAAAGTGTAGTCTGATATCTAAATATTTAGAGGCAACTGCCTAAATTAGGTGAATCCGAAATGATTACCCGAGAATACAGGCCTTTTTCCATTCAGGTGCTGAGATATTACGGCAATCAAATATGTTAAATAGTTTGTTTATACACCTTACGAAAAATATTGTTGGTTTTCTAGCTCAAAATTCTATGGCATCCGCTACGGAATCGCTAAATAACTGCGCCGCTAATTGAATTCATTCTCTGTCGCACATATCGATGTGCTGTCTGCGTAACTTGTTGCCTAAATGAGGTCCATAATTATCCTGCAAAATATTTAATTGCTCTATAAACCTCCAATCACTTTACTTTCTTATTTTTTTAATATCGCAACCATGAAATTAGACATTTTAATGGAATCCCAATGAATGGAATTGCTACTTACCCCAGAACAGGTAATTTATGTATCTAGCGAGGTAGGTAACGATAAAAGCCTGCACAAAAAACTGTAAATTGTACTTATTTCTATCTTATTCATATACTCTGTTGTTATCATATTCTTACCATTAATCATGTTTGATGCAAGCTGTTATAAAAAAAAGTTATCTATCTAATAAATGCCGATTTATCGACACTGAAACTGCTAACTACCACCAACTGGCTATAAAAATCCGTGATTATTTTATTATAAAATTGTTAATAAAAAAATCAATAATACCCCCAATTCTACCTTCAAAATATTTTTTATTCAATTTTTTTTCCATTATCAATTAATACAAACTACTACCTATAAAAGTAAGTACCTATCTCACAAGCAAAGTGTTTCATCTCCTTCAACATTTTTCGGACGTATTTTATCGGGTGATGTATAGATTTACACTGTACGAAAATTGACTACTTCATATACTAGGGGTTTCAGGATGCACATAATAATCTTATAATTCCCATAAAAATTGGCAATTTTAAATATTTTTATGTAAAAACAAACGATTAAAGAATGAATAGTATATTTACTCTTTTAATAGCCAGTTTTGTTCTTGAATAAATCTAAGGAATGGCAAAATTGTTTAATCGAACTGTTTTATTTTCTTTTCTTCTGTCAAAATGTATGTATAAGAAGTGATGTGAGAGGACAAAACTGTGATTTCCGGGATTCCACTTGTTCCTTCCCACAGCATTGATTAATTTATTTCTTTTTACTTAATTTTTTGGGAACCTACAAAAAATGATATCCTAATCCGAATGCTTTAAATAAAAAATAATTTTTATTTTAAAATTTAATGTTATAAAATATTTTAGCGAAGCTCTAACGATAACATATTTTTTGTGAGCTAGTGCCATAAAAAAACACATTCAGCTTATGTATATGCATACAATGTAGTGACTTCTCTTACTCGTAAAAATTCAGATTTGTTAACCATTATGTTACTACCCGGAATTTTTCACACTAGTTACTACCCAGGGTACCTGGGTACTCTACCTGGATGGACGTTCCCCGTGCAATCTTTTGTTTTTATATCGCAAATTGATATTGAGATAATGATGAAATAGCTTCCTTGAAGGTCATTGCTTCTCATAACGATATGTGTAACCCTTTATACCTGATTTTTATCTGTTCGCTTGACATTGACTAGCATATTTTGACTGAATTTTTCATTTATATCTTCAATTTTAGCCTTAATCCTTCTAATCTTACTAAAGTGGTGATATGTCTTATGTGAAATTTATTTATTTTATATTTATAACACTTATAATTTCTTATATGTTATATATTATTTACAGTAAAAATTTATTATATGTTTACCACATTAAAGTTTTCATCATCTCAACTTTTTTCAAATTCACTAAAACTTAAGAAATTTTAAAATGGTAATATGTGAGATTACCTTAATGTTTCCTTATTAATATTTTCACGTTCAATGAAATCAAAGATATAAATTAATTATATTTTTTTTTTTGTTGTTGATAGAGCGCTTCTGAAAAAAGATTGTTTACTCCAATTACTGTGTAACGATATAGTCTTAGATACAGAAGATTTTTTGAATAGCAAGAACGTATTTCAGAATTCACTGATCAAAATGAGTATTCAAATGCAGAAGGTAACGACGAAGAATTAGTAGAAGATATGGACTATATTGCATCACGCGAAAAATAAGATAGGATAATATTGAACCACCGACATCTGCTCAAGCTCATTTCCGGGCTAGCTATGAAATGATTTGGCATAAAAATACACATATGCATTATATAACTACGTCGCATTATATCGTTCATTATCGGCATAGAAGTGATTTACACAGATCAAGAAAAACATTATCTATTAGTATTATATTCAAATGTGATTTTATACCATAAATTGTTGATACTATTGTCCATCACACCAATAAAGAGGCCAGGAAAATATATATTGAGTCAACGAACATGATTGTACTAATAAACCACATTGAAAGAATTTGACTTCATCCGATAAAAATGCATTCATGGGTATTCTGATAGTATATGGTACCGATTACCTAATTACAGATTATATTTTTGATTTTTTCAAATGTAATTTATACCCAATATATATATCTCCATTTCAAATACCTCAAATAATGGGGATCCGGGCGAACAAAAGCATCAAGAGTTTATGAATAAAATTATTTTAACTTGAAGTCGGAAATGGATACCCGGGTGCCCGAGTAGTTAATTAATTAGTTAGTTACATAAGGGTTAAAGGAGGCGAAATGAAACAGATATATTTTCAAATGTCGGCTAACTATGTTGATGCGACCGCGACCTACATGTGACGTTCCGCATCGCGTCGTTTGTTTTTATTATTAGAATATAAACTTTATTTAAATATGTTATGTTAATTTTAAAATTTTGCGCGGTACCGCGATTGTCACTCCACACCGCAAGAGGTTGATAGGTGGCCAGCGCGGTGGTGCGTGGAGGCTACCCCCCTTCCCCGCATATACAGAGGGCGGAAGCCGTGTGCCCAAGCACCGCCTTGTCCAGTTTCGACCGCGGTGAGTGAAGCAGCTTGCGCTGCCCGGGCTCCTGCCCGCGGCAGCCCCATCGGTAGCGGGCGCTCTAGCCGCCGCCACATGTTTTTCGAGGACGCGGGTCGGCGCCATCAACGTCGCTCGAGGGGAAGGCGGCCTGCAGCGCTTCGTACCACCCAGGCGATGGCCGCTTCACCACGGCGGGCTCCCGAGGAAGGCCTGACGCCTTCCTGCGGCTCGGCCCCAGCGGCGACCGGCGGGCCGACGCCGACGCCACGTGCTTCCGCGGTTGGCCACGACCTGGACCACGTGCGCTCCCTGCGAGTTTCCGCGGCCCGCGCAACTTGAACTTTCCGCGGCCACGAGAACTGTGATGAACAGCGACACATGTTTTTTGTGAATTGAGATGTGAAACAACAAAAAAAACTTATGGAACGATTACGGTTGGGCTAAGATTAGTTATAAAGTTAGTTATAGTGTTTTAGCGCGAAAGTTTTAACTGTTTTTTTTTGTAATAAATATATATAATTGTCATCGTGTTTCGAAACTCCCGCTACTTTCCTTGACATTCCATTGATTGCAACAATAATATTTACTGTGTACAGATGTGCTGATAAGTAGACCGGTGAATTTTCGATGTTTATATATTAGGTCCTTACATATGAAATTGGCGTTTTGCCGTACAGGCAAATTTGATCTCAAATATCTTCTCTTTGGTTAGGAATTCCAAATCCAAATTTATACAGCTATTTACTCATGTATTTGTGTTTTGAAAATTATAATTCATTTGTTTTTTCCTCAATTGTTTTTTTCTTTGCGTCACTCAGTTTACAAAATGAAAAACTTGAAATATCGCGTTATTTACGAGTACGAGTTCCACCGTGGCACGAGTGCTGCAGAAACGGCTCGAAGGATTAATGATGTGTATGGCGACGGTGCCGCAAAAGAAAACACAGTGCGTTTTTGGTTCCAACGTTTTCGTTCTGGAAATTTCGACCTGCAGAACAAGCCCCGTGGACGGCCGGAGACCAAAGTTGATAATGAAGAATTGAAGGCTATTGTGGAAGCGGATCCATCGCAAACCACATCCGAGTTAGCTGCAGGCTGCGGTGTTAGTGATAAAACTGTTTTAATCCACTTGAAGCAAATTGGTAAGGTGAAAAAGCTTGAAAGGTGGGTACCTCACGAATTGAGTGAAGCAAATCAACAAACGCGCGTTGACTGCTGCGTTGCATTACTCAACCGGCACAATAATGAAGGGATTTTAAATCGAATCATTACCTGTGATGAAAAGTGGATCCTGTACGATAATCGGAAGCGCTCATCGCAATGGCTGAACCCTGCCGAACCAGCCAAACCATGCCCCAAGCGAAAATTGACTCCAAAAAAGTTACTTGTGAGCGTTTGGTGGACTAGTGCTGGTGTCGTTCACTACAGCTTTCTTAAATCTGGCCAGACGATTACGGCAGATGTCTATTGTCAGCAACTGCAAACCATGATGGAAAAGCTAGCTGCTAAACAACCGAGGCTGGTTAATCGCTCTAGGCCACTGCTGCTTCATGATAACGCTAGACCACACACTGCACAACAGACGGCTACCAAATTAGAGGAGCTTCAATTGGAATGTCTAAGACATCCACCGTACTCTCCGGACCTTGCCCCAACAGATTACCATTTTTTTCGAAATTTGGATAACTTCTTGCAAAGGAAAAAATTCAACTCCGATGGGGCAGTCCAAACCGCCTTCAAAGATTTTATTGATTCCCGTCCGAATGGTTTTTTTAGTAAAGGGATCGATGAACTACCTATGAGATGGCAAAAGTGCATAGATAGCAATGGTACATACTTTGATTAAATAAATATATTATAATAAAAAAAAATCGGCTTTATGTTCCTCCCATACTAAACGCCAATTTCATATGTAAGGACCTAATATATTGAGTTTTATTAAATGACAAATAATCAGTAATAAAGTAGACAATCGTGTCGAGTGAATCTACCTATAACTGACCACTTCATGAATATAGTGAGCAAGAGTGTTTTTTCAAGAAATAAATCGCATGAGTAACACTTGTCTATTGTAAACAACTCTCAAAATACTCATCCTCAATAAGTGATTTAAAGTTAGTGAAAACCAATAAGCCGCATATATCCATAACAATAACTTCATCATCTTATATAATAACTAAAAACAATCTTCAAACATGGACCTACAAGAAAAAGCACTACAATGCATGTCCAAATCTAAGAGTTTAATAAACGAATTATTTTAAATTTTTAAATTATGCTGATGTGATGATGGACCCTGCAATGGGATCCGAAACGTTGGCCAGAGAAGTCACATATATACGGCAGAATATCCCAGAAAACTATACACGGAAGATTCTGAAAGGCCGTGAAAACCTTAGGACATTTTTAATCTTTAATGATCCTGTCAACAACTTCACAAAAAATCAAATAGCTAAGGTGACACCAAAGACCGCAGACATTATGGGAACAATTGGAGAAATGGCAGTAACTCTCGGGATTGTTGTTGGCGAGTTGATGACTACCTTCAAAAACCAAACAAACAACCCGGTCCCATCACCGTCTGCCGAAAAAAATTTATCCACCATTTCTGGTATGACGTCCGAATTGGACGACAGAAAAACAAGGTCCCGTAATGTTCTTCTCTTCTACGTCCCAGAAAGTGAGTCGGAACTGACAGAAAAAAATATCGCAGATGACATTCAAAAAGTTTCTTCATCCCTGCAAGGACTGGACAACACCTTTAATCCCAACAAAGCTTCAATACGCAGACTTGGGATAAAAAAACTGGAAAAATCAGACCGATCAAAATTACTTTTAAAGACTCTTCTATGACAAAAATGATATTAATGAACAGATCAAAATTGAAAAATGGCGCTAAAGCAGCAAATGACCTTACTATAGTACAAATAAATGAACTTTCCATGTTAAGGGATGAACTCGAATCAAGAACCAAAAATGGAGAAACTAACTTAACAATTAAATACTTTAATTCCATCCTTAAAATAGTGACCAAAAAAACAAAAAACTACAACTAGAAATATCTTCCAAGTGTAATGTGTATTATCAAAATGTGCGAGGGGTTAATTACGATGTTATCATTCTAACTGAAACGTGGCTAAGCCAGAATATAAAAAATGGCGAACTGAATTTTAATAATTTTGCTATCTATAGGTGCGATCGTTCTTCCATGTCCAATTTATCTACTCCATGTACAAAAACTAGAGGCGGAGGGGTAAGTAGTAAATAAATATCGGTCAAGTATTATTAAAAATACTACTACCAACGTCGAACAAATTTTTGTAAAAATATCTTTACCAACTCAATGTCTGATTTTGTGTGCTGTGTTCCTTGTTCGAAAAATTTTGCATATGAAAATTGTGACGAATGTGCGGACGCTTGGATGAGTGAGAGGCAAGCGTGCGAGCGAGACGCGTGGATGGCGCCCGTGCTGTTGCGCCGCACCGGGCAGAACGAGATTCACCGGGGTCCGAATCAGTTGTACATATTGTATTATAAAGTAGTGTCTCCAATAAATGTTATTACCTACGTAACGCGTATTACTAGAAGAACCCGATTAGTCCCAAGTGCGTAGGCCGAGTTATATTGCCTACGCACGTAAGGACATCACATTGGCGCAGCCGACGGACATTTTTTTTTCGACAAGGTCGGAAAAAATATATTGAAGAATCTACAGGGGAGACGACTACGGAGCGGCACTACTGGCAAATTGGCGGTAATCTGGGTGCGCCGATATTATCAGTGGCGGCGCAGTAAGGACGGATTTTTTTTCGACGAGGTCGGAGAGAAATCTACGGAGCGGACAGCGACCGAGAAGAAAGTATTGTGGCAAGGTCGAATACTTGGAAGAGGATCGTCTTCAGCGGAGCTGAAGAAGAAAGAAGAGGACCCAGGGTGCCGAGGAGGCGACCCAAGAGAGGCGGACGGCTCATCTTCAAGGAGGAGTGGCGGCAGTTCGGCAAGGGCAGACTGTGCAGCGAAGGGCGCAGCAGGCAGCCAAGCAGGAGGATCGGCGGAGTGCAACGCAGAGGACTTTAGCCGAGGACTACCAAGGACGCAGGTGGAGAGGATCCTGACTCCAGGAGCAGGAAAGTTAAGTACTTTTTGTTCTCTTTGTTTGGGGGTAGTGATTTTTTTTTAGAGGCATGGAGCAGAGAGCGCTCACGTTCAGCCACCTGAACGATGCCTGCGACCTTGGATGAGTGAGAGGCAAGCGTGCGAGCGAGACGCGTGGATGGCGCCCGTGCTGTTGCGCCGCACCAGGCAGAACGAGATTCACCGGGGTCCGAATCAGTTGTACATATTGTATTATAAAGTAATGTCTCCAATAAATGTTATTACCTACGTAACGCGTATTACTAGAAGAACCCGATTATTCCCAAGTGCGTAGGCCGAGTTATATTGCCTACGCACGTAAGAA
>JADDOH010013350.1:0-26671 GCA_016648135.1 Agrypnia vestita | reverse complement strand
AAAATGTTGCGCTGGAAACATTATGGAAATTCAAAAAAAGATTATTTTTTTTACTTAAATGATAAAAAAATCATTGCGTTTCGACACTTACGATAAAATAATATGAATGTGTGTGTTTTTTTTTTAATATACGCATGTTTTCATGGTTTTTTCGTTAAAAGAAAAATCACAAAAAATTCCGAAAATTTACGGCCCACAACAAGTTAAGGATATTTGTATACATATTTAACAAATGACTTATTTTGTCAAAAATGCATTTTTTTTTTTTAAAAACTGGACTCATCAAACTAATAGCTGACACTAATTTGGGTCATTAGAATCCTTTTATATTTATAAAAAAAAAAAAACAAAAAAAAAAAAGAAACACTTTAGCAATTATCTAAATATTTACACTTGGAAGTATTGCGGTGCACTTAAGATGGTAAGGTAATATAATAACCTTGCATGCAAGCAGCAGCAGGTCTGTGTTACAAGTGAAGTCCATGGATAGTATAAGCGAGATGAGTCCTCTAGAGAGCTGAAGCGCCAGAGCTTGGGGCAGGATAGGAGGTAAGCGCGGTTCTGCTCCTTGCGTAGGTTCATCTCGCCCCACCCCGGCCCCCGAGCCACCAGCCCCTCCACTGCGGCTGGAACCCCCACTCCCGCCACTCGATACTCGCTTATTCAATACGGATATGCGATTCTGGATGAAGTCTTCAAAGCGCTAGAATTATAAATATTTTTATAAATAATAAAAGATCATGCAACTTCTACTATGCCAATACAAATTTGCCAGCCCAAAATATTTTACATATTGAATGGTAGTCCTGCTTATTGCAAATAACAAAACAAAGATCAAATTACTTATTAAATAAACCATATACAGTCATCACTCTCTATAATCAAATCCAAGGGACAGAGCAATTTATTTCTTTATAGAGTTTTCATTATAAAAAGTTAGGTATAAAATTAACTCGTTTCCATGTAACTAAAGCATAAATAATTTATTTATCTATTTGCACCATTGTATTACACTAGTTATAACAAATTAAACTTTTATAAATTAAAAGTTTAATAAGTCAACTTTGTTTACATTTTTTTGTTATTCCAAAAAGCTGCGTACCTAATCTTTTAATCTGGAAACATCTTCATTTAATCTAGGGTCATCTTGTGAATTAAAAAAAAAATCAATTAATTTGGTCGCATTCAAATCTTGGTTGATGCTGGATGGATCGGGCTCTTATATTTTTTTTCTCCTGGTCTTCTTGATCCTATTCTCCCTCAAGTTTTAAGAATGTCCTCATTTGTCATCTCAAATGTTGTAGCCAGACCCTCATCTACTGCAGCGAAGCTCTTCAGCTCTTCGGAAGCTACTTAGCGGCAGATCCTGTGGCGGTTCACCTTCTAGTTTTGTGCATCAGTCAGATTGTAGCCCTACCTGTGATAGTTGTTGCTATCACCTCTTCCCAGGCTTTGCTCAGAAGACCTCACGAGTCCAGCATATTATTAGAGATCTTATCAACCTATTTAATTTTTTAATAACACTGGTCCGTTAGCGACAAAACACTTGTGTTGGCAGGGAAAAAGAGCAACTGTATATTTTGAAGATTAGTTTTCGAGTTAGGGCCGGTTGTTAGATTAGGAGTAAAAGCAGTAAGAGTTAGAAAAAGCATAGATTTTTGCGTTTTCCACCGATCACAATACCCGTTTTCGTAAAAATCTATGCTTTTTGCTTAACAAATACTCTAACTACTGATCAAAAAATTGGCCCTTAGAGTTTCATTACCGAGAGTGACAACTGTATTTAGAATAAAATAATTATGAATACGATAATGGAATACAATGCGAAAGGAAAATAAAGATAAATATCTGTAGAATGGAAACATAAATAAAATATGTATAGATTTTCAAGTTTATTTTCCAACTTAACTAAACTAACCATGAATGTATTGTGTTAGTTAAGGGGTTATGTGTAGTCAGAGGCGCAAAAAAAAGACATTTTCAAAATTTTTTTTTGAACGGTTGTTTAATGTTTTGATTCAATTCATAATACCAACGTTTTACAATATATTTTAAGTAACTATAACGAAAATTTCAAATAAAATTATTAATACTGGACCACGATAGAATCTCGTTTCTTGACCCCTGTTTTGCAAGTAGTGCCTTGCGGTGTCCATCAATGCTTCTTAGTGGTTTATCTAAATTTAATGAAACAAAAAGAAATTAGTAGTTCAATAGTTAATCTTGTGCTTAATCGAAGCTTATTTTTTTTTTTCAAATTTAGCAAAATGGCGGTCTTTGAAAGCTTAATTATGAATTTTGAGGGAAAAAATCACTCATTTATTATTTATAAAAAATAAAGTTCAAGTCAAAAAAAAAATCCTTCGATTAAGCACAAGTTTTTAATGCCTAAAATATGATGTTTAAATTTCATTTAAATCTGTCGAGTAGTTTTTAAAATATCGTGGACACCGTTTTTGAAAACGTTATTTTGAGAAAAACGCGTTTAAAGTTTTATGCATAAATAATTAATACAAATACAATTTAAAAAATTACTTACGTAGAGTCGTCTATTTCTGGTACATGTAATACATCTTCTGTCGATGTGTAAGCCTCCAAGATGTCGATTTTTTTTTATCTAGGTCTCATTTTGCCTTCTCGAGTGACCTGATTTGCACGTTGGTCAGCAATCTTTATGCGCTCTATATCGAGTTTTTCAGCATACCGGTGTGCATTAGGTCCATAATGTAATCCTATGCATTGGCAATCATTAATATTCCTTGCATACCTTCATGACGTCTCGTTATAAATTTTTGAAAATGATTATAATACATGCACAACTACCTATCGACTGCTGGGTTTCACTGCCACTGAAGTACTGACACTAAATCAAATCTCAGCTAGCCAAAAGGGTCGTATCTCTAAAACTAGAAGTATAAAAGAAATTTCGTACATTATTCTTAGAATTAAACAGGTAAAAACCGCGTTCCGCAGCAGTCGCGCCGTTTGTCAGCCCGGCCGGCTCTAGTAGCATCCGCGTATCAGTACGGGCGGCATCGGAGGGCCCTACAGTTATCGTTGGATATCTTTAAAACTAATAACCGGATCGAGTTAATATTTTCACACAATATTTTTGAAACATTTTTCTTTAAGAAAATACCAAAAAAAAAAATTCGATTTTTTAAAAATCCTGACTACACATAACCGCTTAAGTTAGTTATTTGTTATATTTGAACTAACCAACCTAACTAACATAATACATAGTTAGGTTAGTTAGAATTGAAAATATACTTTCGCTAGATACATATACAGTGAAACTCGCTTAATAAATTCACTTTTAATAAGTTTTCCCGCTAAATAAGTTTAAATTCTGCGGTCCCGAAAAAATCCCATACAAATCCCATATATTTTTTAGGCTTAATACGTTTCCCGCTTATTTTCGTTTCTCGCCTAAGTAGTGAAAATATTTATAGCCGTACTTAATTTATTCATGCAAATAAATCTTCATAATACGTTTTTCGGAAGACGAAATTATGTTTAACATTCCTAAAAATGAAAAATGAGCGCAGTAAAAATTAAGTGGTTTTGGCGGCGTGACAAAAGTTCTAGCTGCTGAAAAAACCCTGTTGTATTTGAATAGCCAATAAAATAATATTTAATAAATAAATTTATCCAGCGATTATTTTTTTTATTTAATTTTATTTTTTTATTTATTTATTTCAAAAAAATCCTTGTTTACAATATATAGGTACTTAATAATAATTTAACAATAAAAATATTAGATAAGATTACACTTTTTTGTTGTTGTTAGATTTGTGGATTATGCCACTGTACTAGGCTAAGCCTGTCCCAAAGTGGCGTTATAGAAGACAATTATAATATTTTTTTTAATTCGTCAATAATATTTGTTTTCATAAGGTAATAATTATGTATCTACAAAGTATCAAGTGCAATGTTAGTGATAAGTTGAGTGAGTCATAAGTCCAAGTGTAAATATGTGTAGAATATTGTTTAATGTAAAAAGGGTTAAAGTTTTTTTTAAGATTATTTTTTATTTTCCTTAATTTATTTATTTATATAGGTATATATTTTTATTTGTAGACTTTATTATGTAATTACAGTAAGTAAATTTTCAGTTGCTGTTCTACTTTTAGAGGTAAGACAGTTGTTTGCTAAAGCTTTTATTTTATTAATTGAGTATATTCTGATTGTCGGGAAGTCTGTTTTAAATATGTTAAATATTTTAGGCCCTATGCATAAGTAATTTTTCTGTCCATGTGTTGTCTTAGTTTTTGGTATTTCGTCAAGCTTTCGTAATGCTTGTCTAGTATTATGTGAATGCGAGTTACTGGTTGCTGTTAGGTGGTTTGTGTTTTTGATGTAGAAGATGAGGGTAGACTTAACGAACAGCTGTCTAACGTCCAGTACATTAAATTCTCTGAATAGTCTGTCTGATTGGTATGTAAATGGTTTCTTATTAATGACTCGGAGCAAGGTTTTTTGTGCCGTTATAGCTGGTTTTAATGTGGTTTTGTAAGTACCTCCCCAACTTGGAATCGCATAGTTCAAAAATGACTGGGCAAGAGCATAATAGATAGTTTTGAGTTGCTGTTTATTAAAAATATTACGTATGGATTTAAAAAGGTAAATGAGTTTTAAAAGTTTTCCCGATAATAGTTCAATGTGAAGTTTCCAGTTTAGGTGCCTGTCTATTATGATTCCCAAGTATTTCACACTATCTGCATTTTCCAAGGGGGTGCAATCACAGTTTTGGTGTTGGCAATCATGCATAGTCAATTTTAAATCGCTAGATGGCTGCCCTCTTTTATCTATGCTGAATGTCAAATACTTAGTTTTTTTGAGATTGACTGTTAGCAAATTATTTTCCAGCCAGTGTTTTACTATGTTGCAACCCAGTTCAGCTGCTTTGAAAACAAGATCCCATGTTGAAGCGTGAAACAGGAGTATTGTATCGTCTGCAAAAGTAACTACTTTCCCCCCCGTTGTTAGCTTGCATAAATCGTTTATGTATAGGAGGAATAAAACAGGTCCTAGTGTACTTCCTTGAGGGACTCCGTATTTGATGTAATGTTCGTCACTTTTAGTTTTGTCAAGTTGTGTAAATTGTGTTCTGTCTATAAGGTAAGTTTTGAACCAGTTGTAACTTGCTTCCGAAAGTCCAGTCTGTTTTAGTTTGTGAAGCATTTTTTCATGTGAAACTGTGTCAAAAGCTTTCGTCAAGTCTAGTGCAATTGCTATACATTTTTTATTATTGTCAAGTTTGTCTGAAATATAACCAATAACTTCCTGTATTGCTTCTTGTGTACCCCGATTTTTTCTAAATCCAAACTGGTTGTTGGCTAAAATTTTATATTTTTCTAAAAAGTTGGTGAATTGATTACAAACACATTTCTCTAGCAGCTTAGATAGTAAATTTAGGATGGATATAGGTCGGTAGTTATTTGGATCGTCTTTATTGCCAGCTTTATGTATGGGTGTGATTTTAGCCGTTTTTAGTTATATAAATAAATAATATTAAACAATATAAGATTTGCAAAGCTTTATCTCTCTAGAATTCCTAGTTCAACATGCCTTTTGTCAGCTTGCTTTGAAATATTAAATTAATTGATGTAAATAACAGATATGATGATATTTGGTTCTTCTGTTGCAGGAAACAGTATTTTGAAAAAGTAGTGTCTTCAACGCGGAGAAAATGTATTTGAATTTGTTGAGTCTCGCTTTGAAAACATAATTTTTATGTAATCACACTGTTTCAGTGATTAAATTATTATTTTGCTATTATCAGTAATTTTCAGTGAAATATAAGTGAATATGAAGTTGGTATATATCACGCAAGATTCCGGGTCTGACGTTTTTAAAGCTAGTTAAACGTAAAATGTTCAAAAGCGTTTGAGAAACAAATGTTATCAGCGTTGCACCTAAATGCCAATTTAATTAAACGCAAGTATGTGTCTATACCTATAAAACTCAATGTCTGTCTGTCTGTCTGTCTCTATACAAACGCACACCGTTTGTCCGATACGATTCAAATTTTGTATACTTATGCTTTAGGACGCGGCGGGTAACATAAAACATTTCCCCCATATTCTCATACCCCTTCCCCTCCCCGTGGCATATTTTCGATGCAAATCTGTACCGTTTGACCGATCGGCCTCAAAATTTGGAGGAATCTTATTCTTTAGGACTCAGCGGGTAACATAGATATTTCTACATTTCCTCCCTTTTCATTGACATTCCCCCCTTCCCCTCCGCTGATATATTTTCGATGCAAATCTGTACCATTTGACCGATCGGACTCAATATTTAGAAATTTATTCTTATGGACTCGGCGGGTAATATATGCAACATTTCCCCCCTATCCTTTTTAGGTAACCTATTTTCTAGGTAAATCTGTACCTTTCGGCCGATCGGACCTCAAAATTTGGAAACTTATTTTTTTATGCCTCGGCGGGTAAATATGCGAAATTTCCTCCCTATTCTTTTAACCCTTCCCCTCCGCTTATATATTTTCGATTCCTTTATTTACCTTCACAAATTAATTTTAAACTTAATCCTTAACCCGTGCAAAGCCGGGTAAGGACAGCTAGTATATCAATAAGTAACAAGTTAGTCCAATATTCATAGTAGAATCGTTTAAATTAGTTTGAAGTGTTTAAAAATATTGATGTAATATTGTTTTCCGATTGCGCATCTATATTTTATACCACGTTTATATTAACTTCACCTGTTTGTCTGTTTCTCTGGACGGAATCTTATAATCGATATTTCATCTTCATATCCAATGGAGCTGACATTTTGCACACCCACGTATTTTCGATGACGATCCATGAATCAATGAACTAATTAATCAATTAATCCTTCATAATTAATTAAAGTTTTATGTGGGAGATTTTTTATAAATTTGTATTGTACATATATTTATAGTACCTAATATAATATGAATGAATATGCTGGGTTTGCTTCAAGTGTGCATCGTGACATTTAATATATTCGACCTGAAGCTGGGGAGTGCAGTCGGCTCGGACTTTTTCGGCATCAAAATGCAAGAAAAGCTGGTGCACTTCACGGGCGTTGAAGCTTATTTATCATTTTACATTAAAATCGTCATAGCATCACTTTTTTTGGTATCCGCAACGTAATATTGAATAGCGTGGTATTTCCAATCTATATTTTAGCTGTTTACAACAATTAGTTGTCAATTCAGCAATATATTTACTGTAGCGCATGCGTTTGAAATTGTTCGGGTACTATTTCCACAGTCCTCGGATCAAAGTTCATTCCACCACCATGTGGCGTCAGAGTCATTGCACTCATTTTGCTTGTAGACCGATTGTTTTGTTGGGTTTTTAAATGGCGACTCGGTACAAATTTCTCAATCAACGCATTCATTACGCATTTTACCCTTTGGTCCCGATATAGCACATTCATATAATACACATTGAGATAAGTGAAACGATTGATACAAAAGGCAACTAAGCCTTCAAACAAATTATTAAAACATAATTCATTAACTGGCCAATTAGCGAAGGATGTAAATAAGATATGTGAACAAAAACTATGTTCCTGCTGTAATTTTTTTCTTTTTTTTTTCAAAACCTTAATGCCCTCTGCCAGTGTCAGGGTACACTGGCAGAAGGCATTAAGTCATAAAAATAAGTTCTGAGATAATCGCATTTAAAGAGATATGAGATATTTGAAGCAGTCAAACTAGTAGAACCATTTCGGATTTAAAAATAATGTGTATCATATAGAACTGTCTTTTAGGCATCTTGAAATCAATGAATTAGACATATCCTAAAAGAATACTTTTAATAATGTGACCACTGACTTAATGCATTCTGTCAGAACTATTTCATTGGGCATTTACATTACTCTTTTGAAAAAAAAGAACATCAAATAGTTTTTATTTTTTTATTGATTTAGCAATTTACAAAACAAGTAATATAAGATATAATATTAAATTAATTTTAGATTACATATTATCTAATATTTAATCACTTATATGCTAAATGTCTGGATTATGATTTTTAAAAAAACATAAGGGCGATAAATAATAGAAATAATGAAAAAAATCACCAGTATTCAAAAAATAAAATACCCAAAAAACGTCTCCTAAAATCACTTTCCAATATACAGTTTTGTGTAGACATTGTATAAATTCGTACCTACATATATTTCCTCAGTCTATAAGTGGTCACCCATAAATCTGGTCGCAAAAGGCTTCGAAACCCACCCATAAATCTGTACGAAAACGTCTAAGGAATAATGTCACGTAGGGGTTGGTAACGAATTCAAATCGACCCTGCGTTTAGGCACGAAACTTCTTCTCTATTCACAGCAATGTTCACAGTTTTGTCAGTTTCTAAAAAATACATGCCTCATTTACCAAACCAAAATGTCTCAAATATGAATTTTCAATCGATTAACTCTTAATCCTAAAAAATTCCATTATTCTGATGTGTGTTGATCAGTTACAAGAAAACAAGTGAAAATATTATTTATGGTTGTAAAAAACTTTCAATTCGTATTCGTAGTTTCCCCATTCGTAGTTACACAAACTTTTAGAAGGGCCCTACAGTTTAGCCAGACACTGCGAAAAGCCTGGTTCAGAAAGGTCTAAAGGGTGTCTACATTAGCCACGGTTATATTGGATCTATAGACGAGGCATGTCAGCTTAATGGAGCGTTCCATCTGGTGGTCGATGAACCGGAGTTTTAATACCGTCGTCGATTACCAAAACCTATTAAAAATCAGGAATTATAAAGAACTTTCTTATACATCCATACATAAGACATCCAGTCTTATAACGTATTGAAGTTAAAAGTTGTCAACTATGTAAAATGAGTTGAAAAATATTTTAAAAAAAAGTCTTTTTTAATTATAAGAAAATTAATTGACAGATTTTAAATTATTTTTTTACAAATTAAAGATAATTGTTTTATTTGCAATATTATTGAAAAAAAAATCAAACAAGTCCATATAGTTGTCGAAACCTCCACCAAAAATGGTGCAATTTTCTTCAGTTCTAAAACACCGATTGTTTGGTAATTAATTATTGATTAAATAATTTAGTTACTGTCGTTTTAGAATA
Organism: Agrypnia vestita; assembly: GCA_016648135.1. NCBI lineage: Eukaryota > Metazoa > Arthropoda > Insecta > Trichoptera > Phryganeidae > Agrypnia > Agrypnia vestita. Next base: position 17,580 of record JADDOH010013350.1, on the reverse strand, counting down.
ATCAATTTAATAAAAATATATGGAACCTAATGAATAAATTATAGTTTGAAATCTTTTAATACAAAATCAGGAATTATAAATGTAAGAGAAACCATGAGAAAAAGTGCTGAATTTCGCTTACATTGCAAAACCTGCTTTATATTCCTTTTATCTCGATAAAATAGTATGAATACGTAAAAAATATTTTTCTAAAATTTCGAGAAAGAAGTATGAATTGAATTGAATGTACCTATTTGAAATTAGCTATAATGTTTTTTTGCAACTTTTAAATTTTAATTACATTGCCTAGTTGATTATTGTGAAGATATTTATTTTACTTTCTTATTTAACTGTCTACATTTTATTCCTTTATATAAAAAACGAATTGATTTGATTTAAATATGGTTTTCTACAATTTAAAATGCGGAAAACCTTGCATTGCGTACCCCTGCATGTCAGAAAATAAATAATTATTTCGTTATTATTTAATTGACGTACTATTATAATTGGCTCAGTTGTCAAATCACATTACAGGACGTGAATGTTATATTAAAATTAATCTGACTAAACGAGAAAATTTTATAGAGAAAATAGATTTTCGAGTATGTCAGTGTTTGAAGTATGGAGTGTTTGTGAAATGTTGTACAGTAGCCGGCAAACAACTTGAAATTTTACGACGTAGTGGGGGGAAGTTTGCGCATGTACCATTCCGCCAAAGAGACCCACATTTTGTCTTCCGCGCATTCCCCCACTACGCCAAAAAATTTCAAGAAGTGTACCAAATTTAATTTGCATTTTATAATCCTGTGACTACACCTTATGCATAAATAAGAGCAGTTAGTTAAAAGAATATAAGCCTCAAACAATAAATTCGAATTTTTAATATTTTAAAAAATTAACCCATAAACACCAAGTTTTTATTATACTCCCTTGCTCATTTACTAGTGGAAACTGGTTTAGCGCTTAACCTACGTGCTGGGCTTCGGTCGAGCGACGCTACGAAAGGGAGTAATAAAAAATTTCCAAAAATCCAAAATTATACTATAATCAGGTTCCGTGTCCACTAGACGCGTTGAAATATTTTCATACAACGTAGTAAGTTGTATGAAAAAACCATTAAAAATTTGAAAAATCCAAAAATTTATAATTTTTTTTAACGAAAATTTGATAGATCTTCTTGATCGTCGCCACGAGTGTGCTTGCAAAGTTCACCTCGATTGGTTCACGGGAAAAGGATTAAAAATCGATCCAAAGTTTTTCGTCAAGCTTTTGGATTTATTTAAAGCGGAGTATAACAATTAATTTGTGGAGATTGTGATGCAATTTACATCGGACAAAGTGGGAGAAAAATAAAGAACGACTAGATGAGCATAAAAGAGCCATAATTTTTTTTTGTTTAAATTCAGAAATGGCAGAGCATGCCAGAATGGAGGGACATAAGTTTGATTCGAAATTGTTACATGGGTGCAGTAAAGGAAGAAGAATGGACATCTTGGAGATCTTAGAAATCAATAATAATAAAATAAATAATAGAAATATAATTAACATCCATATACAACCCATAACCTCTCCACTCCTATCCATTCTAACCCCGCCCCGACCCTGTGATGGATCCTCTTCTTCGCCTTTCAGCTCGATCCTACTCCTAACTGAGTTTACGCCTTGTTAGAGGCAAACAAGCTATCTATCTACGTCGGGTGAAGGCTCTACGGTTTTTAACGTAGTATTTCCAAACACCCTCGCTTTATTCAAGACCTCCCCAGTTCACGTTGTGTAATTTTTTGTTTCGAACTATAGGGGATGAATTGTTTTTGTGGTAACCCTAACGCAAGCTAAATTTAAATTAAATACTGGGGTATGAAATTCGTGAATGTTCATGGAAAACGCAAACAAAACTACCTAGCACGTTAATTAAGCCCTACGGTGCAATTGCTAAACATACTATGTTCCGTGGCCCTATATTATTTACCTATCATTCCTACGGACTGAAACCACTGCATCTGTTGTAGCTGCGCTTCCAGAGTGCGCGATCCTCTGCTCCCACGCCCTCTCCGCTCGATCCCCCATGGTCCTACCTGTATGGGATCGGCCGCCTTCCACTGGAAAGGTTAGTAACGTGCCGTTATCACATGCGCATGCACATATGGAGTACATAGATCCCCTGAAAGCCCTCAAGTCCTTCGTAACCGCCCCTATGGATGATTCCGTCTTCGACGCCCTCGCTGGTTAATAATTTTATCTTCCGCCGTTATCTCGCTGTGCTTATTCCTTACGATCTTTTATATTTACTCTGCATTATTTTTATATCAATTACATTGTTACGTTTATTTACTAGTCGGCCTAAGTTCCGACACCTGTATCTGGCCCTATGTCTCATTCTAGTGGTACGTTGGGTTCTAATGGATAAAGGGGGTTGTGAAAGGTATGTGTAAATGTATGTGTACGCGGAAAATGTGTTTGCTTTAAATTCGGCCCCTCCATACCCAAAGGCTCATCGGTGACTGATCCCATCCCCCTTCTCCCGACACGAGTTCCGGATACGTTGACCTGAGCCTGGATGCGCCTTTTCATGTTGGGCCTCTTCTGTGCAAAGTACCGCACCATCCCTCGCGTCAGTGTCTGGCGTCCGGGCTCAGAGCCAGTTCGCCGCCCGCATGTAGGGGACTACTCTACAAACTATAAAAGTAAATCTAACCGTATCCATGATCGTTATGAAAAATCCCGTGACTTCTTAGACTATAAATATTGACTGATTTTTTAGAATAACTCAGGTCATACAAATATATTAATAATTATTGACATCTTTATTGATGGATCATAATATTTTTATGTACTTTTAAATGAGTGGTATAAAAGCAAAGGTAGAAATCTTATTCTTCTTCTTCTTCATCAGCCTTCGTCTTTCCACTGCTGGATATAGGCCTTTTCCTTATTTTTCCATTCTTCCCTGTTGTTTGCTAATTGTAGCCATTTCTTTCCCCTCACAGCGACTATATCATCGGCCCATCTCTTTTGAGGTCTTCCGATGCCTCTTTTATTCTCCAAAGGTTTCCATTTCAGAACTCTGGGAGGCCATCTTGTAGCATCCTGTCTTGCAACGTGTCCTGCCCATTGCCATTTTAGCTTCGCTACACGATCCATGATATCCACTACTCTAGTTCTGCGCCTAATTTCGTCATTTCTAATTCTATCTCTTAGGCTTACTCCAAGCGTGGATCTCTCCATGGATCGTTGCGTGCATTTGAGTTTTTCTACACTTTTCTTTGTAAGGGTCATAGTCTCCAATCCATACGTCATCACTGGCAATATGCACGATTCAAAGACTTTTCTTTTTAGACTAATTGGGATCTCTTTTTTTCTCTAAGATACGTGTGAGTTTGCCAAAAGCAGCCCAGCTCATTCCTATTCGTCTTGGCAATTCTGCTGTTTGGTTATCTTTGTTCATTTTTATCTTGTGTCCTAGGTATATAAATTCATCTACTATTTCAATATTATTATCATTGATGATAGTGATGACTTTGTTCTCTGGACTCAAAATTTTTGTTTTCCTTATATTCATATTAAGACCAACTTTTCTCGAAGCTTCGTGTAGTTCTTTTAACATTGTACTTAGTTCTTTGATATTATTACTTACAACTACTATGTCGTCAGAAAATCTTAGGTGACTTAAATATGTGCCATCTATCTTCACACCTTTTTTATCCCAATTCAGGGTCTTAAATACATCACCTAAGGCTAACGTGAAGAGTTTAGGCGAGATTGTGTCACCTTGTCGGACACCTTTTTCTATTTTTATTTTTTCAGTTCCAGTGTCGTCGTCAATTATAACACTCATAGTTTCATTTTCATATAAAGTTTACTAATCATATATATCTAGAGTCTACTCTCACGTTTTGGAGTGCTTCGATGATTGCCCACCTTTCAACTGAGTCGAATGCTTTTTGGTAGTCGATAAAAGCTAAGTCTATAGGTATATTATACTCTGTTGTTTTTTCTATGAGCAATCTCAGAGTTTGAATGTGGTCTCTGGTTCCAAAGCTTTTGCGGAAGCCGGCTTGCTCTACGGGTTGGTAGTGATCAAATTTTAGCGTTAGGCGCTGGAACCGGAATTCCAAGGTAGAAATAACCAAAAAAATTGAATGCAGTCATCGAGGATTACTAATATAAAATGTAATGAATTAGAGATTTTATACGAAACGTGATTTTGGGATACGTAAAATCTAAAATTCAGTACATTCTAAATTAGTAATCCTGGGTGACTACATTAAAACTTTTTTTTAATTTTTTGGATATTGCTATCTTTGCTTTTGTACTGGTCATATAGACCTCTGTGAATTCTATGCCATATGCGTAGTAATCAATAAAAAAATTACAGTATTGCTTTGGTTTCTATTTTTTTTTACAAAATAATATTTTCAATTTTCGCGAGGTTTTTATCATTTGTTTCGAGCAATTTTTCATAATCGATATAGTTATTGTATGATACTTCAACTTTTTGCAAAAAATAAGTCAGAAACATCGAAAATAAAATGCAAACTTTGATATTGCATTATCTCCAAAACTCTTGATATTAGGTCATGATTGCTCGAATATTTTCGACTCATTAAGGGAGGAATCCAACTGCAAAGTTCTTTCTACTAGCTATGAAACATCCCGTATATATTATCACAGCGCAATGTTAAAAATATATATAGCTACATATTATACACAAAATATTTGTGAACTGTGCTTCCGTACCAGGATATACGCAGAAGTGGCGCAAACTTAGACGATGTTCGTCGTCAGACCGACGGTCATTCATCAAGTGGGAATAAACCCAACGGATTTAGGCGGGTGCGACCACCAAACCAGACCCGACGTCAGAAGTGTGGATTGTTTCAATCCGTACGCTCGTCGTTAATTATTGGCCAAGTTTGGAAACGGGATTGTTCCTTCATGTTTAGACGACGAGAGACTTATCGACATTGATCGGACAAATGGATTGTCACAAACAAATGATTGTGGAAAACTTTTGGAAATCGGTTTCGCTCCTAATTGGGTGCCTACCCACTGGTCCGGGTTGTCTCCGAGTATCCGAGATAAATTTCGTAATTTGGTATTTATTGGGCTTTTAGCTGGAGATTCGGATTAAAGCGTGAGGAAATAAAAGTTACAAATTCGTATGAATCTTTAAGTAACGTAATTTATCGTGATTTTTTGCAAAAGTTACGCCGAGTACGTAAAAATAGAAATTCCATCCGCATGGGTAAACATAATTTAATTTATTGGTACACTAAGATATCGAAGAATAGTGTTTTTACAGAACACACGTAAAAATTGAATGTGTCGAGACTTACGTTGACCAAATAATTTGCAATGATAATTATAAATAAAAACACTATTTTGTTTCTTTCCGCTACTTTTAATTAACGTGAGTGTACAAAGCACTGTGCGTAGACTCGCTGAAGAAGCTCACCCGAGGAAGGAATGTTTCTGAAACATGTAGCGATATACTCGTGTCAAATAAAAGTAGTGAAAACAACAAAATAACATTTAAAATGGATTTCCACATAACTGAAGGTCTCCACATTCGATTATTTAATTTGTGATGAAATCATTTGGTTTGTTACGGCTTTTTTCTTTCTTGCAAGCGCTTGTTTTGCAGCGAAATGTAAGGAGATTTGAAATATACTTTTTCCGATGGTGCCATCTCCTATCGGAGGTCTGGTGATTTATTTACCTCCGCACTGAACGACTTCTTCGAGTTACATTTAAACCGGTCCCTCAAGTTGCGCAGTCATAAGATGCGGCGTCTTTCTACGCTTCTGTTACCACTTATTTCCCCCTCGATGACGAGTTGGTTTAGACTGTTTTTTGGTCCTCTCATGATATCTCCGAGATACAAGAATCCAATTAACTTGATTTGTTTCGGCTTTTTTATTTGTTGCAAGCATAATTTTTTTCAGCGTTGACAAGTGAAAATAAAAACGCGGGTGGAAAAAAGCATTATAAATAAAAAAACGGTGTTTATGTGTACGGCGAGCAAGTTGAAGAGTCCTTCAGAGGCACGTTCGCGCGAGCCGCACCAAATAACGCGAACCAGCTGGGACAGCACATTTTGCGCCGTAACACGTCCTAGTATTGCGACGTTAAATTAAACTTAATGGAAGGGAGGTAAGTTGCTGCCGGCGGCGGCGCCCGCCCTGCGTCACGGCGTAATGTCATGCAAGCGAGTTTAGAGAAATGGTCCGCCGCCCCAGGATATCTTCCCTTCACAAACATTCGTGTTATTATTTTTGACAATCTTAATGTAATCTGCGAACACGACCGCACAAAGGCAGAGCACAATGTGTTTTAGAATATATTCTACTTTGGGATTTCGGAGGCCAATTGTTTGATGTTAAATTGCACACAAACTCACTAAGAATCGTTTAAATAATGAGTATGATACTAAAATTAACCCTGTTGTACGACCACGTAAATATTTAGATAATTAGAACACTTGAAGTAAAATTCTTTTACCATTGAATGTTAATTCAGCGAGATTTTCTTAAAATTTCTTAAAATTTTGATAAACTCTCACGCTTACCCTGTGCTTTATTTTCAAGTTTAACGATCAGGATTGATTCCAGGCTCCTCCGAAATCTTTGAAATCAAAAATATTTCGGAAACGCCTAATATACATCCCGATATCCCTCACATGCTGCCTCAACTGTTCCCCCACTAGATTGTGGTGTCAAAATGCTTTTTTTGTGATAGAATTATAATAAGTAATTAAATAATTTATATTTTTAATATGCTTTATAATTTATACATTCTTCTGTTGTAAGGGGTTAAATGGTTCTGGCATACGATGTTGATTATTAGGCATTAATTAATAGGAGATTAATTAGAAGGTAGTAAGAGCATAAGATATACAAATGTTAAAGTATTGTAAAGTAGTGCTAAGTATCTCCGCAAGGGAGATTATGTTTTTTATTTATTAATATTTTCTGGAACCAGAAAAATGTATTATTTGCAATATTCAATCTGTTTTTTTTTTAAATTTAGTTCATATCAAACATTTCTTAGTACACATATATTGGGAAATCTTATCAACTTCGTATGTACATTATACATTTGAAGTAGGTACTACAGAAAGAGAAACTATGTTTAAAAAGTATCAGCAGAAGATCTGGAATGAAAAACTGGAATTCGAGTATTCGAATAGTACCTAACTAACTAACATCATTGCTTCGGCTACATTCAAATATCTTCTCATGCATGCTTTACGGTTATTGAAGCTTTTAACAGGGCCATCCTCCAATACTTGTAGTATCTGACCAAGCCAGGTCTTTTGCCTCTGTTCATGTTGCCTTCAACACTCGCCCCATATATTTTCTCAACCATTCTTTCCTCGCTCGTACGTTCTATCTCTCATCTCACCCATCTCAGCATTCCTTTCTTTATTCTATCTGCCACAAGGTAGCCAGCATTACATTCACTTCTAATTTGTTCATTCCTCACTCTATCGACACAATATTTTGCACAAGTTCCTTAGTGACCGCATTCAGTCTACTTTCATTCCTTTTTTGCCAATTCCAGGCTTCACCTTCCATATATCAGAGTTGGCACTAGTACGCCATTATTATCTATTATTGTAATAGTAAGTATAAGTAATTTATCTATTTCATCTAATGTGGACTACCAGCCTTAAGTATTAACTAACTTACAAAATAAGTATGTTTTCAAAGTAACTAAACTAAAATGGTTTTTGTTTTGTTACTTTAAACACAAAAAAATAGGTTCATTAAATATATACTCGTACGCCAAATAACAAATTATAATCATCGAAAGAAAAGAAAAATGGAGAATACCTATAACAATATTTTTAATTCATAAATATTTTCATCCTTTTTTGATAGATGCTTCACACAATTTGTGAAGTTTGTGTAAAGTCTCAGAAGATATCTTATTCCATTATTCGTGTAATCATCCCCACAGTCGCCGTCTCGATGTGAAACAGGATTGTCGGTTCCAGTTCGGTATCCAGTTCATCTGACAAGACTTCTGTAGAGTTTTAATCTGGAGACCAGGGAGCCCAACACACCGCACAATATTTATTTGCATCTTCAGTATGTTTCGGATAAACTTTGCGTTATTTTTAATGAATATTTAGGATCATTATCCTATTAGAAAATGATCCCGCGACCTATTATGCGAGTTCCCGACGTTAACATATTTACTCCCAATATTTTTTTATAACTTTCTTTGTTGAGAATTCTCTCGTTCTTGACAATATCCTCGATACGTGATTCACCAAAACCTATACTATAAAAGAGCTCCATAATGTTTTACGAAGGCGCTGCGCACAACACGCGCTCCGCCTCAAACCTCCGAATGAACGCTCTCCGCCCTGAACCAAATAGCTCAAATTTGGATTTTAACACTTTATTTCGCTCATCCAGTGTCCAATTTGTATACCAATCTACAGTGCCCGCTGCAACCTCTTTTTCTTGTTTGCGAAGAATAAGTTTCTTGACAGCTATTCGCCCACGCGGGCTTGTACTCCAAAGCCTCTGTTACACTGTTGTTAGACTTGCAGTTTTGGACCGGTCCATATTTATTTGGGACACATATCGCTTGCTTATCTTATCTTCCACCAAACTGGTGATTTTAGGTCAACCGGTGCGCTTTTTATTTATAATACTTTCATTACTCTTGCACATTTTTGTCTTTATAGTCTACTGTTCGTCTTAATATTTTAATTCCCGTACAATTCACATATATATAAAACATATTTTTAAATGAGCAAGTCTTGTGGCCAGTAGTGTAGTTATTTAACGCGAAAAAAACTATTAGGGAAAATGGAAAACAAATCTTTGGATGCCCCTCATTCCGGCAGAGAAAAGCTATAAATCCCTAATAACCGGGCCATCACTTCGATATTCAACCATATTTGGGTATTTACTGCTGTCCATAAATAAGTACTACTGAAATAAAAATGTTTACTCGGAGAGCTTTTGTATGGTTTTATGGATAAATTACGCATCAATTTTGATCTTTCAAAAATGTACATTACTATACAAGGGAACTCACCACTCACAGTTATAAATACAAAATTATTATTAAACTTACGTACAGGCGACTTATGTAGTTAAAGTTTTACAATCAATTAAACGATCATCGTGAATAATCTCTACAATATTTAATGCCAATTCCACCAATAATATAAAATTTACTAAAAAAAAAACATTTTTGGATAAAGGTTTACTCAAATTCAACGTACTGTTTTCCTGAGAAAATAAATAAAGCCACCAGATCTCTCGAGATTCGTTTGTTAAAAATGGTGTGGTAACATTTATATAAACATTCGTAAATAAGAGTTTAAAAATGAGTGGTGGTGATGAATTTCTCCCGCAGGGCCTATCAGCAATCGGCGACCATGGGATAAGGCAGCTATGAGCGATGAAAACCACATGAAAAAATATTATTAATAAAAAAAATACCGATTTTTATTAACCACATTGATTCTTATTAACATCTACCTGTTTCGACACCATTGTAACTTCAGACGCGCGATAATTATAATAGAAGATATCTTACAAACAATCAACGTGGTTTTCAAAAAAAATGTCTGATTTCTATTTTTTTTTAATTAATAAATATGTTAACGCTGTAAATATCGAAAATAATATTGTTAAAATAAAAAGTTAACAATATATTTAAAAAAAATCATATTTATGAAATCATTCTCAGAGATGACATTCAGACTTCACGCAATACGTAATAAATATTTTAACGAGTCGTGCTCTAATTATAAGAAAAATATACGAGAGTCTCAGTGGCGTGCCCTAGGCTTAAGACATAGGTTACGCTGCTAATGTAGATGCCCTTAAATCATGATAGGCTTATATTTTTTTATTTATTTAACATAACATTGTTACTAGAATTTGTATTAATTTGAAAGAAACGCACATTTTCAGAAAGGCGTTTTTTAAAATAAAATACCTGTGCGAGTTGATTTTCGTTTTTGAAAAATATTATCATTATTACTGTTATTCTTAGTAAATTCTTAAAGTTCTTCAATGAAAGACTAAGTAAGATCTTTTGATGTAAAATATACGCTTGTAATATAAAATAAATAAATAAACAATGAAACATATTATATTATATTGAAGTACAGTTCAATATGCACTTTTTGAAACAGTTCTGCTCGAGCGAAGATTCAGAACGCATGTTTTGCGAAATATATGCGCTGCTTAATCTTATAATCTTGGTTAATGCACAAACGAGCGAACTTTGAATTAGTGGCGCGCGGACACAATACCTCAAATGAAAATGTATATATTATGTATTTATTATGCACAATATATCTACAATGTTATTAACAGATTTTTTGATTATATGAAGCGCACGCCTCTGGAGACTGTTTCCGCCCAATGCAACCTTCAGCGATTGGTAAACCCGAAAATGAAAGTGAGCGTCACTATCCATAAGTATGAGCTCCGGTTATACTTAGACATAATAGTCGGTCTTCCTCACTGACGTATGACATGGTGTCTTACAGCAATTGTATTATGTATAATGAATCGAGAAGATTACAGAAGAGAGACGGCCATTGTATTTAATCTTATTCGAGTTGTTGAACTGCGCAATCCCTAAGCGTATATATTGCATGAGATGGTAAAATCGTAAGGAATTACACGCTATCGAAGGCTCCACACGAATCTGAAATCGACTGGGACATTCTCGTAAACACTGGAAATGTTGAGAACGTTCTGGAAGCGTCGCAAAATCAACATATTTTAAAAAAAGGGCTAGCGCGCACGCGGCAGGTCGAGTTACCGCTTGACGTTTGCTTGATGAGCGCGACATAGAAAACAGCGAAACCGTACCGACAAAGCAGTATAGCCCACGCATGTTTAACCGAGTGACAGATATTTGGCGCGAGTATGTACTTACTTGCGAAACGGAGTAGATCTAGCTAGCGATAAAATAATAAAAAGCAGCGAAGATAATTAGTACGAATTACGAAATTGTATAATTATAAGTGTGTGAAATATTTTAGAAGTATTTATATAATAAAATAGGAAAATTATATAATAAAACTTTAATAATTTTAAGTGTTTAATGTTCCTCTCAGTCACTTCCCGTGATAACATGTTACAGATAAAGTGATAAATTTCGATAATGTATACACGAACTAGTATATGTATGCACTTACTATGAGTTAATGTATACATTATCTAAACTTACACATTGTAATAAATAGACCTAACTAATGGATGGTGGTGTACAAGGTTTGTTTTTTATTTTATTAATATAGTTTCCTTACAGCGGGATACACTAGTCCAGCGATGTTCCACCTTTTTAAGCCGTCCCAAAAATATGGTTTGTCGAACTCAGCAAAACTGACTTCCGTTTGGCGATTGGCTCTTCGGGCAAGAAAAAGTGAAATTGTAAAGAAATGGAGTCGGCAGTACTAGACTGGGCTCAATAGCTACCCCATACTTATATTTGTTGCCTATAGCTTGATATATGTTGCCTGTAGCCTGATATATTTCTATATTACTATTTTCCATAGAGTTCGTATTTCATTTTCATTTGCCCATTTTTAATTTTTTTTGCTCTATCGTTATTTTATATACTGTTACTATCACTTAATTTATAATACTTAATTTTTTTTACTACATTTCACATTATTTAACTTCAATGTACTGTTTTTTTAATTTTAATCATTTATTGATTGTTTTATAGTTTTTTATCTAATTGTCTTACTTTTTGTTATTTTCCATGAGGTTCATATTTATGCATTTTGTTATTTATAGGTTTTCCCAGCTTCGAGGTAACTTCACTGGTCATACTAAATGAATATTATATTGTATAAGTTTTTATTAAAAATTGTACTGTATGTTTCCCAAAATGAAATAAAATAAAAAATACTTTTGCTTGAGCCAAAGGGCTCGATAGCTACTAGGGCATATTGAAAAGTAATTTCTCCTATTTTTTTTCATAGAAAATTAAATTTATTCACAACTTTCCGTACATCGTTGGAAAGGTTGAACTTTTTTCTTGACCATCTATTGTTGGTTGAACATCGATTTTTCTACAAAGTCGCCTTGATGATCAATCATTTTTTGCATCCTGGTAACCAGCTTTTTAATGCTGGCGTCGAACCACTCCCCCGCCGCGTCGCAAAGCCAACTGACGACTGCTTCTTGCACTTCCTCGTCTGACTTGAATGTCTGTCCCCCAAGGTGTTTTTGGAGAGCGGGAAACAAACGGGTAGACTCTGGGGGCAACGTCCGAGCTATAAGCAGGGTGGTCAATGATGTCCCAGCCGAATTCATTGAGTAGAGTGGTCGTTCATCGGTGAGCTGCTTAGGGACCCACCTGGCGGACACTTTGTAGTAACCGAGGACCTCCGATACAATATTCTGCACGGAGAAGTAGCCACACTCTTCATTAAGACCTTCCCTTATCTCATGAAGGGTTATTACGCACTATATCGTCGATTCGAGCCGCCGTTGATTCCGGCAAACTCGGCCGCCCCGACCTCTACTTATCGTGGACGTTTTCCTGGCCCTCAGAAATCTCCCGGCACCACTTCCGCAGGTTTTTTTATGTACACTTCCACTAACTGGCGATGAATGTTTATCGGAGAAACCTTTTTTGCATTCAAAAATCGAATGACTGAGCGCAGTTCGCACCTGGCGGGCGAGCTAAGCGGGAGCTCCATCCTGAATGACCGCTACGCAGCGACCAGCGACTGAGCGTCCCAAGATCTCGCGTATGGTTCTCAACTGTGGTGGGGGAACCAAGGAATGCAGCGCTGTTGTCAAATTTCAGCAACTCGCGTTCGGAAAAGACATCGTTGGAGACATTACTTTTCAATACGCCCTCGCACCTTATATTTTGTTACATATAGTTTGATACTAATCGCTGACTTCCGATAGAAGATGATACATGAAGTTATAGTACCAATACTCGCCGGTATATGTATTTCATTTTTTTTCAACGATATCTGCATAAATAATAATATGATCATTACGCGAAGCTTTGTATTGACTGCATGTATTGTACACAAGTATTTGGTCACGAGAGTTTTTCGCTGCGTTGCACAATAGGCGTCGCAGGTGATGTCATCGACTAAGGAGGTAGACGTGCTAATTTTTTGTTGCGATCGACTCTACAGGGACGACCTAATAAGGATAACGAGACTGGCGTTACATTCGGTTGGGTCAAACTCGGTTATTTATATCAGCCAAGCACACATTGCGCCGGTTGGCGCAATGTGTGCAGATTTTAAGTTATTTGGGACTCGAGCGAGCTTTACCGTTGTTGCGCAGCCATGGAATGGGGACTATTGATTTATCATCATGGGTTTAATCATGTTATCAGCGCCTATCAAAATAAACTAACTGTACCGAATAATTATTCCGAGCGTCGCGTGTCAGTGGCCCCGTTCGGACGGAGCTCTATCGAACAAAACCAACAAATAATACCTGAAAAGCGTTCAATGGCTGTTAAAACATCCTTATATATATATATATATATATATAATATATATATATTATATATATATACTAGTATATAATATATATATATCATATATAAATATAATTAGTCTATGTTTAGATATATATATATAAATAATTATATGCTGAGATGGTTGGTCATGTGGAACGTATGAACGAGGAAAGGATGGTTAAGAAAATATATGAGGCGAATGTTGAAGGCAACAGGAATAGAGGGCGTCCGCGAAAGACCTGGCACGATCAGGTACTACAAGTATTTGAGGATGGCCCTGTTAAAAGCCGCAACAATCGTAGAACGTGTATGAGAAGATGTATGAATGTGGCCGAAGCAAAAGTGGTGTGCCAGGATAGAAGAGTGTGGCGTTCAATCCTCTCTGCCTACCCCTGCAGGGAAACGGCGTGATGGTTAGTTAGTTAGTTAGTTAGTATATATATCTAAACATAGAAAGAGGGACCATTGAGTTCAGCTACTATTAACTATTAATTAATACAAGTTTGTTCATTTTTGACTCAATCACATATGGATTTGCCACATTTTTTGCATTGATCTCATTTTCACTGCATTTAGTCTACCGGTTGTTAGTACCGGAATGTCGCGCTAGATGAAAATGATTCCAATTAAGACAGATTGAGTCGTCCTACACTATTTAAAATTTAAATGATTAATATATAATGTGGTATTATTGATGGATTTGGAATTAACATCGAAGAGATTATTCACGATTATCATTAAAATATAAAATGTTGTGTCCAAGTTAGCAAGTACGTCGCAGTGTGCCGATTTATCCTGTTGAAGGTGGAAGTTCACTGGCACTGACACTAGACACTTCTGAGGTTACACAACTAGGATAACCACCTTCTGTCTGCATCTCCCTCGGCATGAACAATTGTATCATAATTGTAATATGTCATATTTCTCATTGCGTGATAGTTGTTAATAATTGTTTCACTTACTTATGCGTTACCTGATGTTATCCATGACGAATATGGTTTGCAGCCAACTACTTGAAGTAAACTACTGGAGGCAAATCCCTACATTTTTCCAGAGCAATCTATTTCCTGGATTCAGAAAATTTGATCAAGAAATCGATTCAGTCTTCGCAGTAAGTTAGTTAAATACCAGATATTGTCTAAATTACTCTGATATCTTTACAGACGGACAACTGACGGAACTTTATCTTATATTCTTTACAACTCAAGAGCTATTCTCCCGTATGAATCCTCATTTGTATTTCCACATAATCCAAAAAAAAAATAATGTTGTCAACTTAATACTTCACATATCGACGAGGGAAACTGATACTCTCAAAACTCGAGTAGTAATATTAAAAACATAATTAAATTTAATCAAGTCCTGGGCCATCCGATAAAGTCTTTTATACACTTCTTCCTCAAACACAGCAAATTCTTTTATAATTTTAATTTAATTATTTATTTGATTCTTTTATACACGCTTCCCATATGAATTGCTCCATCTCTGTACTTACATAATTTATCTTAATAATTTATCTTAATTTTTATGATCAATATAGAAAGTATATTTGGATTAATAATTTTTATATTAATATCAAAGTAGATTCACTTTGATATTGAAAGTACTTACACGTTTTCGGAACGAATTATTCTCGCAATCCAAGGTTTTACCATATTTATATATTTTTATTGCGCTTATTATGATAGATCAAAATACAAGTAGTTTAGAAGTAACATAATAACGTTTACCTACTTGATGAGTTTGCGCAACTGTCGCTTGTCTTCACAGGTAAATCATCCAGTCAAAAATACCAAGTTTGCGTCCCTCAGGGTAGCTGACGCAGTGTCATATGTGGTTATCTCGTAGGAGATATTCTTTGGGCACATTCATCTTACCTTAATCGAGCGGTGCAAGTTTCTGGATTCAGCTAATACTCCATTGCCTTCCAAAAATTATACGGAATAGTATCCTACAGTAATAACTAGTTTATTAGAACAACAAACGTTATATTTGAAATATTGGAATACTTTTTCGGGTTTGAGTTTTCTGGGGTATTCTGCCATGTTTCTACGACCTTTCTGGCCGACGTTTCGGTTCCCATTGCAGGGATTACCCAGGAACCTCCTATACCCATATAAGTCCTGATGATGGACCTTACAATGTGGACTGAAAGATCACGGCAAATACCCCAGAAAATTCAAACCAGAATATTCTGAACGACCACGAAACCATTAACAGTTCCTAATTTGTTCTCTACTAAATGAAAAAAAATATTTTTGTGATCACTGACGGGTACATAATAAAAACCGATTTCTATTTAATTTATTTTCATATAATTACATACACACAAATTACTTTACTCTTACCATATCCATATTCCTTATATTCACATCCATATACATATTTATAAGATATTCTCCAAGTCCTTAGAATGCTCTATTCAGTTGTGCCGACATTTTGAAATGAATGACGTCATAAGTAGTCGAGATGCCCCGGCGGCATCTGGTAACTTACAGTACTTGGCCATATTATTAGACCCAAGCAAAGAAATCAGTGTTTTATGTAAATGCAGCACAATTCTGTTTGAATTCGACCTTTATTATTTATGATTCTGTTGTTTACTTTTACTAGCAACACTGGAGAGTTATTTGCGTACTTGCGACCCCACGACTTATTGTTATTTGTTATTGTTTTTCTGGCAAGTGTTTGTGTTCGAATATTACCTAAAAACTCAAGTGAGGGGTTAGTCTCCGAAACATGGTTTCAATCAACAATATCGCAAATAATATGGTAATTTTGGATGTTTTCATTTTATGCATGTATAGATTTATTTATTTATTTTTATTTAATATTCATGGAAGACCAACAGCATAACAAAGAAGCATAGAAAAGAGGTTGTGTGAATGCTATTATGTCTAAGAATGGAAAGATGTTTAGAAACGAAAATGAAATAAAAGATAGATGGAAGGAATTTTTTGAAGAAATGTATGAGAGTAATGGGAATGTGAGTGAGGACTCCTTTGAGGCGTCCAATGGATTTATGAATAGTGACGACAGTGTGAATGAAATAACTGTGGAAGAAATCAAAAGAGCATTGAAGTACATGAAGAATGGCAAGGCTGTGGGTTATGATAATGTTGCTGCCGAGTACATTAAGGGTGGTGGTCCAGTAATACTCGCGTGGCTTCGTAGACTCTTCAACCAATGTTTAGAGGGCAGCTACACTCCTAAGGATTGGAGAGGAGCTGTTATCATGCCTCTATACAAAGGAAAAGGGTCGCGAATGGACTGCGCGAATTATCGGGCCATTAGCCTATTGAGCTCTGTTGGCAAACTGTATGCGAGAATTTTGATAGAAAGAGTGAGGATGACAACGAAAGAAAAAGTGTGGGATGTACAAGGAGCCTTCATGAGTGGAAGAGGATGCATGGACCAGATTTTCTCACTGCGCCAGATGACGGAAAAGTTTTTGGCAAAGAACCAAAAACTTTTTTGTGCCTTTGTGGATCTCCAAAAAGCGTATGACAGAGTGATAAGACGAAAGTTATGGAAGGTTTTGTCTGAATATGGGGTGAAGAGTAAACTCATACAGGCAATTGCGTCCCTGTACGAAGGAAGTAGTGCTTGCGTGAAAATTAATGGGACTTTCACATCATGGTTTGATATTACAAATGGTGTCAAACAGGGATGCGTAATGTCACCATGGCTTTTCAACCTGTATATGGATAATTGTATGAAAGAACTGAAGGAACTAGAAGTTGGAGCGAAAATGGACGGACTCACCATATCCTGTCTGTTATACGCAGACGATGCAGTATTAGTGGCTAACAGTGAAGCTGATCTGCAGTGCTTGGTAGCCAGGATGTCCGATGTATGCATGCAGAGTGAACTTCTGATGAATGTCAGCAAATCGAAAGTGATGGTATTCGAGAGAGACGAAAGAGTGACTAAGTGTGATGTAATTATAAACAACGAATGCTTAGAACAAGTGAACGAGTTTGTGTATTTGGGAAGTATGTTTAGTAGAGACGGCAAGGCTGAGAATGATATCGAAAGGAGAGTAACTGCGGGAAACAAAGTTAATGGTGCACTAAATGCAATTATGGCCAATAAGAATCTGTCAAAAGA